>JANTPZ010000102.1:0-34718 GCA_025593235.1 Vachellia pachyceras | reverse complement strand
CTCTTTCATACTTTTTTCTTCTTTCTCTTTCCTCTTTTCTACTTTTTCTTTCTTCCTCTTTCCTCTTTCCTACTTTTTCTTACTTTTCTTTCTTCTTTCCTACTTTTCATTCTTTCTCATTCTTTTTTCCTAACCACTTTTTTTGCCTCAAAATCCGTAAAAGCTAATAACTTCCCAAACATATATCACTTTTCAAAACCTAGATTTTGCCTCAGAATCTGTAAAAGCTATTTTTCCAAAATCTATTCTCCAAAACCTAGGTTTTACTTCGAAATTTGTAAAAGCTATTCTGAGAATAGCTTCCAAATTAGCCCTAAATAAGAAACCACCAGCAGATCTCATGAAATCAAAGTTCCCATCCATTTCTACAGCTACCAGAGTCCAGGAGCATGAGATAAAGCTACTGATTCATTGCCACGTCGTCCCCCCTTCCCCCCCAAAAAAAAAAAGCCCAACCCACATGCCTCCCTCCTTCATGCCGTCCTCTTCCTACTGTTAACATATATACATATCCATAGAGAGAAATGAGTTTACGGATTCTAAAAAAAATTAGGAATCCAATAAGAGTTTACGTATTTAAGATACTTTTTGTTTTAACTTATTTACACCGTTGAGGAAAAATTTCCCAGACATGCACGTTTAACTACATCACACTTTTCATGAGGTTCGTGTTTCTCGGAGCATATAATATATACATGCATGTAATGAAGCGTCTTTAATCACCCGCTAGCTTAGTGTTTGTGTAATAATACACAGTACTCTCAGTCCCAGCCGTCCGTCGCTGTCACGTTACTCTTATCTTTAAAAGAATAATTAAGAGAGATGAAGAGAAGTCGAGAAAAGGAATATAGTTGAAGTTGGCCGGTGGGGATAAGCGATCCAAACGAAGACTTTTAGGTGAAGGATCCAAACGAAGACTGTTCAATTCACTGCGTCGCGTCCTTCCCGCATTTCCCTTGTCTCTTAAGCTAACATGTGATCATCCACGTGTGTTCCCTTCACTCTCTGCGTAACGAAAGGATTATGCAGAGTAATTTCCCTTTACTCTGCGTAACGAAAGGATGCACAGTAATTTTCCTTGTCCAGAGTAATTTCCACGTGTGTTCCCTTACTCTCTTCCTCATTTAATTACCCCACTCCCATCCTCTCTTCCTCCGTATGAACCGCCACATTAACCACCAAAAACACCGTGTGCTTCCATCCCCAAGTTGCTTAATGGAGGAAAAAAAATCCTGTTTTTCTCGTGTGTGTATTCTGTAAGTATTCCAGGAACGAGGTGTGGATGTGGTAGATTCTGAATTCTGTAGGAAAATTTTCTGTGTCAGCTACTTTTGATGTTTTGCATGAGAGTTCTTTCGGGGCTTCATGCCACTGTTCTGAATGCTCTGCCGTGATGAAAGTTTTATTATGAAAGATATATTTATTTGAGACTTCATAGCTTCATATTCCATATCTTGAAATGAGAAAGTCAGAAATGATGATGATTGGATGGGGGAATGGAAAGATGAAGAAGGGGAAAAAACAATCACTGCGGTTAAACTAGGAAGATAGCGAAAATAACACAAGGCAAAATAAAAATTATTTGACACCGGAAAAAATTTCTACAAATATACAGTTAAGTATATCTTGTGTTCTATGATTTTCAATCAGAAGCTTCAGTTTCCTCTCACTATTTTAACATATCGAATAATTAATTATAGTCAATGAAGAGTAAATAGGGCTTTTTATGGCTTCATTCACGAAGAGTTTTGTCCACACAATTATTTTCTAGACTCTACTGAAGTTTCTAAGGGTGACTCTGTGGGTTAAGGTGTAAATTTATTTTAAAAATTTTCACTGAGTAGCTTTGGATGTCTGAAAATCTTTTGAGAAGTAATGTTTCCCCAAAAGTAACCAAAACATATGCTTAAAAAATATTAATCCATCCCTTCTATTTGAAATTAATATTCTTTCTCATGAGCTTGGTCAAATGCA
This sequence comes from Vachellia pachyceras, assembly GCA_025593235.1. NCBI lineage: Eukaryota > Viridiplantae > Streptophyta > Magnoliopsida > Fabales > Fabaceae > Vachellia > Vachellia pachyceras. The sequence goes on along the minus strand of JANTPZ010000102.1, from coordinate 32,744 downwards.
TAAAGAACAAATTTGGAAGAAAGTTTCTAGGGCTAGAAAAAGATTAAAGAGGTAAAAAAAAGATAATAGTAAATGCATTGAATTAAATTACACTACTAGAAAAATGCGACTCCATCGTTAAATAGCTATTTTCCGTCGCTAAAACGAGAGTCGCTAATATTTTCCATCGCTAAATGGAAACTTTCTAAAGGAAACTAGCCATTTAGTGATGGATTTTTCCATCATTAAATCGCATTTTTCTAGTAGTGTTATGAGTAGTGTTCCAATCTTCTACAAGAACCTATTTTCATTATGTATTTGAATTTAAATTGAACCCCTTTTTAGCTTTATAATCTAATATTTTTTATGGCAGAAAAAGGAAATTATATTAACAAAGTTTCATTCTTATCATCATATATATAATATATTACCAAGGTTATATATATATATATATATATAGATCTGGTGACGGTTATCTACCTAAAGAACAGAAAGAGGTAATTGATTGGGTAGCGCAGAAGTTTAAAACTCGTGCTTATTGGGTGGGGCCCAGGGGTACTTCAATTTTCTTCGGTCAATAATTAAAAAAAGTGAAATTTTATCTATTTACATATCTTCATGCTTCGTCCAAAATAAAAGTGGGCATAACATATTTGAGAAGATAACTACCAAAATATGTTTTTAAACCTTACTCATGAACTGCATATGGGCATAAAAATTGGATCTAAATTCTAAAATTACGATAACCCAATTGTTTAGCACAATTCTTACTATGAATATTTTAACAACAGAAAAAAGGTCTCATTGTAGTCAATTTCTTCCTTTTGATTATAACATTTGGCTACCAATCTAACCTTGTATTTAACTATTTCAACATTTGCTTTATATTTTACCTTGTACACCTATTAATTACAACCTATGAGTTTCTTTCCTTTTGGAAGGGGAAAATTGTCCCCAAGTCTTATTGTTTTCTAATGCATTCATTTCCAAGTTCATGGCATCAACCCATAATTTATCCTTTGCAGCTTCTTCATAATTCATAGGTTCTATCACAGAATCTATACCAGTAAGAAAACACATATGTGAAGCAGAAATATGTTCATAACTGAAATAATTCTCTTTTAGAGGTGTCATTGTTACCTATGGTAATCAAGTTTCAAACATAATCCTTTGCCCAAATAGGTGGTCTTATGTCCCAAATGGGTTTTCATGCACCAGTGTTTCCCTCATATGATCTGTTTCCCACTGGTGCCTCCCTCATATGATTTTCATGCACTGGATTAGGAGTGGGATAATCAATCAGGGGTTGTATCTGTCCCTGTGGAGCTGAATAAACATCCAAATCAGGATTAGAATCAAAGTAAAACAGATGTTTAAGTTCCTTAGACACTCCCCCTTTGGTTAGGAGGTATGCTATCTTTGTAAGGAAATTAATTCTCTACAAAGGTAACATGTCTGCTAACCAAGAGTGCTTTGCTTTGTAAATTTAACAAAAGAAATCCCTTTTGGTGTGCTGGAAAACCCTAGAACACACATGGAATAGACCTAGCCTAATCAGAGTTGGTTAAATTAGTTGCATAGGTCGAGGAACCAAACACTTTTAAATCAGTATAGTTAGGGGCAGAACCATAAATCACTTCATAGGGAGTTTTATACTCCAGAATACGAGAGGGTATTCTGTTTATCAAATATTTTTGCGTTTTGATACACTCGCCCCAATAACAAACATGAACTGAAGATGGAAGGATAAGAGTTCTATGTTTCCGTTTTGCCACACCATTCTGTTCAGGTGTGTAGAGACATGAGGTTTCATGTATAATGCCCCGGTTCAAGATAAATTGTTTCAATTCATGATTTACAAACTCTGTACCATTGTTACTTTGTATCCTTTTAACCACTGTGGAAAATTGATTTGCAATGTAAGTGATAAAATTTTTAATATGGTTCGCCATTTCATATTTGTGCTTCATTAAGAAGACCCAATTAGCCTGAGAATAATCATCTATCACAGTAAGAAAATATTGGTGTCCTATAGGGAATCCATACATCTAAGTGAACAAGTTCAAAGCAAGATTTAGGGCTTGTTTGCCTCATCTTCCTAAAACCTAGGTTTTACCCCAAAATCTAGATTTTGTTCAAGCACAAAAAATTTTTAGAAAAGCTATTTTGGTTACAAAACCTCAGTTTAAAATTTAGGTTTTTCTTTCCTACTTTTTCCTCTTTTCTCTTTGCTTCTTTTCATTCTTTCTCTTTCATCTTTCCTACGTTTTCCTTTATTTCTCTTTCCTCTTTTCTACTTTTTCTTTCTTTCTCTTTCCTCTTTCATACTTTTTCTTTCTTCTCTTTTCTATTTCCTACTTTTCATTCTTTCTCTTTTCTCTTTCCTATCAACTTTTTTACCTTGGAATCCGTAAAGGCTAATAACTTTTCAAGTATAAATCATTTTTCAAAATCTAGGTTTTGCCTCGGAATCTATAAAAGTTATTTTTTAAAATCTAGGTTTTCCTTCAAAATCTGTAAAAGTTATTTTCCAATAGCTTCTAAACAAACCCTTAATCTTAACACGGCTGGAAGAGAAAGGCAATTTAATATGCTTTGATTGAGCACATATATGGCAATTTTTATCCAGTGGAATGTCAGCAGGATCAACAAAGTGCAAATGTTTCAATACAGAGAAGGGTGCATGTCCCAATCTATGATGCAACAACCAAACATCATGTAAACTGTGTTTTCTATATGTTCTATTAATAGCATGTGTGATATTGACGAAAACATTAGAAAGTGGGTGATGATGCTGCAGGATATAGAGGCCTTGAACAAGTCTACCAGTCGCCCTCATCATGTCACCCTGTAGGCCTTGTGTCAAACATGTATGAGGGAAAAATTTAACCACACAGTTTTGTTCTTTGTTAGTGTTGAAACAAAAATCAGGTTGAATCCTAGTTGAGGAGCATATAAGACATTTTCAAACATAAAAGTATCAGAAAATTTAATATGTGCTACATGTGTAACTGATATCCTAGCTCCGTTAGGTAATTTAACATTTTTTATTAGTCCCAACTGGATTGTATATACATCTAAAAGAGACAAATTACTAAGTGCATTGTAGCTCCTGATTCTACTGCCCATTAGTGTGTTTTTGTGTAGAAAACAAGGCATTAGCCAAACTTGTACCACTCAGGCATGCAAGTGGCCTTTTGATCATTATCTTTTTTGAGAAATGCCAACAAGCATTCATACTCATTTAGGGGTGAAGATGGGAGTAACCATGTTGGCAGTTTGATTTGGTGATTCCATCTCTTTGCGATCAACTTTTCTCGGAGTCACAGCATTTGCCTCCTGATTCTGCTTTCCACAATTCCCTTTGAGGTCAAGAGGGAATCCGATAACATGTTATCAAGTGTCCTTTGAATACCCTTTCTTGTGGCATACCGAGCACTCAACTCCAGATGACCCTCTGTCTCATCCTTGGCCTCGTCATTTAGCAGTCATAGCCACCCCCATGGTAGCCAGAATCTTATTATTCATGATTCGAATCTCACGATTCGATTCAGATATTGAGGGAAAAGATTTGACTCCCATAGTGAATCTTTCCCCATGGAATCGCATATCGAATCTTACGATTCGATCCAAATATTGAGCAGAAAAATTTGACTTCCATAGCGAATCTTTCCCCCACTGGAATGTTTCACTCAAGAATCGCGTGACGACTAATATTTGGGTGATGCAATATAAAATGGGTCTCTTCCTTCCATGATGTGGGAGGAAAATTGCCGCAATAGTAGCCTTTTGTTTATGTTTCTTCCTGAAAGAAATTGATATTTTTGCCGCAAAAAACCCCTCCTAGTATAGTGCAACCTATATTCAGCCAATGCCCTTTGATACTTCAAGTTTTCTATTGTGTGTGAATTGATTTTTTGCTTTGCTCCCACCTTGTTTCTGTATGATTATGTCTATTATTACATTCCTTTCAAAGTTTCACTCATTTGGTCCGTGCAGTAAATTTTAAAAATCTGTTTTTTTGGAAGTTTGTTTCTCTCCACCCTATTTTACTTTTCTATGATGTTAGTAGTTCTTTTGTGGTTATTATTTTGATGGTGGGGCACAAAGAATCGTAATTTTTATGAATTTATGAAATAGAAATTTTTATTTGATATCTCTTATGTGAAAAATTATATTTATGTCATCTTTAACAAATGATCATGAATCTTACGATTCACGATACATTTTGATTCACAATTCTAAAAATGGGTTTTCCGATTCACGATTCGAATCTCGATTTGAGAACATTGGCCACCCTCTCTGTAGAATCATTCTTTTCATGATGTATATCCGTGTACATCATAAAATGATGTAAAATTGAACAAGACCTGAAGTAAATGTGCCCGTTTGTGTGAATACATTTATGCAAGTCGAAACAAAAACTTCTTTCATATACTTACATTATGAATTATAAATTAAGTTAGAAAAGTAACTTTCACCGTTAATCTAAACACCCCAATGCCAAAGGAGATATTTAGTGGAGCTTCCCGTAGATTTTCACCAAAACAAAAATGGGTCAAATTCGGGCGCCAAAAATGGCAATCAAAGGACCCCTTTTTTTAACGATCCCCACACAAAATCATTTACTATCTTAAGTTTTTTATTACTACTTACTTGACCTGTTCAAGATGAAGACTTTGACCTGGATATCAAATCTTGTCCAAATTCTATTGACGGGTGAAAGATTGTAGGCTATGTCTAGGTGTTATTGACCTGCGAAAGATATAAACGAATTATTAGATCACTGAAATAAACAATTATAAAAAATTTATTTTGAGAACTACAGAGATTAAAATTATTAGATAATAAAAAGAATAATTTTATTCCATCATCATCATCATCATCATCAATATACCTATTAAAACAATTCCATCAAGCCGATCCACCTTGTGGCTTCAAAATTGGCTCTACTCGCATATCACATTCGCAAGCCACATTTAAGGACTTTCGGGTTCTTCATAAGTTATATGATATGCTAGAAATTGTAAAAAAAAAAAATATATGTATCATAATAATTTTTGTTGCATAAAATCAATATTTTGAAAAATATAAATGTGAGATGTGAAAAATGAAAGCATACAATTTTATGATATATTAAACATTTTGAACCAGAAATGAATTTTGCTAAGTTGTAAGAAAGAGCGCAAGTTCATAATAGGAATAATAGACATAGAAGTTGTTTTCAGGGATTGACTTCCTCAGAAAGGGCTGGTTAGTCGGCAGCCTTTTAATTTCCACACGGTTCTTCGCCTAACAATGAAAAGGACCAATCTGGACCACTCTAGTTTTATATATATGAGCTAACACACATAGGCTGCTCACTCACACATCTCTGTACTTCGGCATCTCCGCCTCATATCTTGCTGCTACAAGGAACAAACTTCTTATGTTCACATATCTAAAACAATTAATTATGCTTGTTACTTATATTCTAAATACACACACATTTGTTTATATCAACATTAATATGATTTAAGAGAAAAGGAGATTTCACTCTTCATTTGGATTGTGGTTAAGCCCAATTACATTCCAAAAATGGAACATTCAAAAAATTCTAAAATTATGATGACCCAATTGTTTTTGTTGCATAAAATTGATATTTTTAAAAATATATTAAATAAGTATTTTGTGTAGGAGGGGTATTTTTGTCCAAATGAAAGTTAGTCGGGCAGATGGAAATTATTTTTGAGACAATGGAAATTAAGCTGATTTGGTAAATGTGCTGGAAAATTAAATTCATATAAGTTTTAGGATATGTTAGAAATTTTAAAAATATATGTATCATAATTATTTTTGTTGCAGAAAATCAATATTTTTTTTCAAAAATATATCCGTTTAAACAATTCTTTTGTCAAGAAGGGTTATTTTTATCAAAATAAAATCTTGAAAATCCAAGTTAGGCTCATTCAAACAAGTCGCAAACATTAAAATCATAATCCCATCATATTTCTGTAAATTTGTATGTACTTGGTTTTATCTTTATAAAGTTATCCTCTAATAATAAAAAAAAAAGTGAAATTTACTGGATGACAAGGTTGAAGAACCTTAAAATTTACTCATCCCCTCATTTCCTTCTTCTAAATCACAAATGGTTAGCAGATTTGATCGCTCCACATTTCTAGAAGTTCACAAAGCAAGATGCATGCTCTGCCATTAGCTTAAACTATAGACCATACAATAGAGTATAGACTTCAGGCACCTATGCCATCCGTTCGTTTACAAAGCATAAAGACATATGGAAAAGGAAAGGAAATAATCAGAAACTTTTCTTATTAATAATTGACTTATTAATTCAATTTAGACGTGCGAGTTTTATCCTAAAACATTTCATCCATACAAGTTTATATTTAGGTCAAAAGAAGCTTCAGACAGGTAAGCCATTCTCTTGAGTCCCCATGGGGTGACCTTCTTCCATGTCAAAGTCCCTTGTTTCTCTCTGATTGGCACGAATAAGTAGGATAATGCGACGAAGGCATTGGATGATTTCTTGAAACAGCGTGAGTGTTGGCCCAACCACCAAGAAAGCCCATATGATGGATGCAGCCAAACCCAGTGGGAGAGATATGATGAATAGAAGTAGAATCACAGCAAGAAGTCCAAACAGAGGAGTAAATTGTTTCATGATAGCAATGTAACGAGATTGAATTTGAAGTTTAAATTCTGTCATGACACCCATAACATACAAGAACTGCATTACAAAGACGGCTCTCATGATGCTCCCGTGCTCATCGAAGAGGGACAGATTCATATGCTGGAATTGAAACAGCACATAGCCACCTACTGCAGTGTTCAGAAAAATTATGACAGCATGTAAATATTCGTCTCGTACCCGGGTTGAACTGCAGCTGCCAAAAAAGAAGTGATGAATAAACCGAATGAGCATCATAAAGTAGCTAGTAATAACAGTAATGGGAAGAAGAAGAAGAAGAAGCTAAGCAAATAGTAGAAACCAGAGATGAATGAATGTTGCTGAGTTGAAAGTAGTTGAAGTTAATGACGTGTGGGGAAACCTTTGGGGAGAGCTAAAAGGAGATGGAGTTAGAGGCATGCTGGGCGGCGCCACTCCAATTTGTTGGTCGTCAACCAGGATCAGAAGATGCAGAAAGAGTGGCAGAAAAGAAAACAAAAGAAAGAGGTGGGCAGAGAGTAGAGAGGCAACCACCAAAATTTGATGATGGGCTAAGGGCGGGTAGTCACTCGCATATATATATATATATATATAGGGGAAGAGACTTATTGTAGATGATGAGGATGCGGCCCAGAAACAGACAATTAAAAGTTTTTTTTGGGGGGGGGGGGTGTCCTTGCCCAAAACAATGTCCTCCCCTGCACACCAGGCTAAGCAAATAGTAGAAACCAGGTAGGACCCAAAACTGGGGACTTTTTACATAGTGCGCTTGTTTAAAAACACTCAACTCTCACCCAAAAACATGTTCAACAGTGTTTTTCTATAAAACGAGACAATCTCCTCCACATATTTATGTCGACTTGCGTAAAAATATTTCTCTACCGCTTTCTCAAACGAATCTAATAAGTAGCTAAAAGCAGGGGTTTGAAAGTGTCACGGTCAGGGTAGGATCTAAATTGGAGACTTGCTGTAGCTGCTTCATGCCACTCTTCTGAATGCTCTGCCGGTGATGATAGTTTTATTATGATAGTTTTAGTATCATAAAAAAATCATGCGGGTATTAGCCAAAACTATTTTCATAGATTTAGCTAAAAGCAGAAGTTTTATTAGATTTACTTAAAAAAAGAAAGAAAGAAAAATAGCAATTTCAACGTTGAATTAATGGGGTGGTATTGATTCCATGGGGTCGTTACTGGCTTTGGCCATTCGCATCCTCACGAAAATAGAAAGTTAAAGCAGCTGTTCCCATGATTTCGCAATCGTACGTAATCGGCACTCAATCCCACCCGATCGAATCACTCCACTTGTTTGACGGAGCGTTAGGAAAAGTTAAACACACGTTCAATAGTTTTTTTTCGTAAAATGAGATAATCTCCTTCACATATTTAACTCAACTTATATAAAATTACTTCTCTATCGTATTCCCAAACGGACACAATATCGAAGTGTCTTCCCTTTCCTTCCTTTGTTACGCGTATTTTATTAAATGCATGTCTTTAATACTATGATTCCATCTTTAACGCTCAATGAATACTTACATATTTTAGAAGTATCACATCATTCATGCTCGAATCACGGATGTATAATGTGGCAGTATAAAAGTACGTAAGTATTTTTCTATCCGCCTCTCTCCCTCTTTTTGGTTTCGCTGTCTCGTTTTTCTCTCATCTCTCTACCTTCTCTTTATCATTTAAATTTAAATAGTACATTTTTAGTTATTTAATCTTAAATAATTAACCTTATTTAATAAAAAATGTTGGAGAAATTTCGTCGTTGGTGACGAGAGGGAAAGGGGGTGTAGGGGGAGGAGGGGACAGGGTGGGGGCCACGCCACGAAGAGGAGTGGGCATGTGGGGTTGGGGAGAGCCACGTCAGCATATATTCAGTGAATGTGAGGGAGGGGAGCCTCATACCCTATATGATGGGAATGCAATGAAAATTTCTGTGGTCGAAGTTTCATAGTTGATTAGAATATGGTAAGATTCCACTAACTTTGAATTTCGAGACCGTATGTCATTTTTTTTAAAAAAAACATGGATCGAAGAGAAAATAATCCCCTAATGGACCCACACTCTCATGTTCTAGACCTTATTCGTCCTCATATATACCTATCCATCATAGGATTTTTTATTATTATTATATTATCATTTACTTCTACAAATTACATTAGACCAACACTGCCATTTAAATGCCTCACCATTTCCTGCTATTTGCCAATCTACACTCCCCCTCAAACTAAAAGCTACTTGCATTTCTTTTGGGCCTTTTCTTGGCTCCACCTTCTATTCACCGTCTCCATTAATACAGTTCCTTTTCAAAAGTATTTATTTTATTACCTAGAAATTAAATCCAAAAATTTAGCCTAGCTCTCACCGTAACTGGATGGTTTAGTTTTTTTAATTAAAAATTAGTTTTTAAAAAGTGATAATTGAGATATTATCTTTATTTTTCATGTGGATGCCCATTATAACACTTATTTTTAAAGATAATAATGGAAGTCTAAATTTGATGAGACATTAGTTGATGTCAATCTTGATGGGTACCCATGTTGCCAAGGCCTAACGATTTTATTATTTTTGTGAAACAATATATTTTAACAGGCATAAAATCTAAAAATAAAAGTAATCTCTTAATTATCAATTTATCATTTTTCAAATGATGATTTGTTTCTAAAAAATTTGCTATTTTTTAAAAAATCAAATCTTGACCATTCATAATCAAATTAGGATGGTCTAAATCTAATAGATTTTGAGAGTTAATCACTTTGATAAACACTGATTCCATTAATAAGTGGAGTTACCTAGATTTATGGAAAATGTCAGTACTAATTAATTGTTAACCAAGAGCCATGAGATTTTTTCTTTTTTTTTTTTAAAGAGAAGTTCGAAATTAAATTTATGAATGCAGATTAGCATTTTACCAAAATTAATGAAGCTTTTGCTTTCTTTTCCATGGCCGGGGGACCTCCATAGAAGAGTTGTTATTTTCTAAGCTTCGTCGTCTTCAACCTAAAAAATAAAGAAATCTTTTCCATACGGCTCCAACTTCAAATAAAATCAAATTGTTGATGTCTCCATTTATAAAGAGATTCAAGCGTTTTTTTTTTAAAAGTTTAAAAATGTTAAAAATATCTTCAAAGGAAATATTTCTTATGGGTTGGGTGCGAGGGATGAAATGAGGAGTGTATAAATATGATAAGATAGGGTTTGGATTTGATGAATTGGTTAAGTTATACTTATGGATGAGAAGAATGTCATACAATAAGCTCATTAGCCTCATGTCTTTCTTGGTCAGTTTAATTTTGGTAGAGAGATGACACTATTTTTTGCTTTTTTTGATGAGGATGAATTCCATTAGATTCCATTTCCTTAAACCAAACAACATATGCATTCATGATTATGTATGTAGAACTAGAAGCATAGACATTTTTAATAAGGTCATAATCTTCATCAAATTAGAAATATATGATGGTTTTAGATTTAAAAAAAAAACCGATCAAAATAACATAGAGAGCAAAATTACAAAGGCGTTTCTGACCGGGTTAACCATCTAGTGTGTTTCTGCCCATCAGCGCTTTGAAAGTTTCCCGTCGGCGTTGCGGAAGAATTTTAAGCTTGCCTACTCCGAATTCATCCACGTAATTATTTCAAAGAATAAATAAACAACAGGGACTACCCCAGAATTTATCAACTTTTATGCTTTTGGACGAGTTATTAACATCCACGAAGTAGTTTGTTTGAGGCATGTAAATTCTATCTGCTTTTGGATGAGTTTAACTTGAAGTTCAGATATAAAATATATATATATATATATATATAAACAAAAACAAAACAAGCAAACAGAGGTTATAACTTATAAGGGATTTGACTTGTTGACCAAGAACTATTTTAATGTTTGAAAGGATAGTGTTTCTGGGAAAGTTCCAAGGCCACTTGCATTGAACTCTCCATTCACTAAAACGCAAGATTCATGAACTGTTCTACAGCTGTGTTCCGTCCATACCGTGTATGGAGCGGCTTTCATGGCAACAAATTTCAAGTCCCTTCCTATACGAAACCAATTGTCTACAATTAACAGATTATGCGTATAAGGATCAACGTCTTTATATGAAAACGGTACGAGGAGATAACTACACACGAAGTCTTTGATTAATTACTACAAGAACATACGGATTAGTTTTGATAAACATGAGTAGTAGTGATTCAAGTTGAAAATTGGAGGATAAAGCATATGTCCATAGCTCATGAATTCAACATTAAAATTTTTATTTCTCTCTCTTTTTTTAAGTAAATGTAATAAACATTTACATTCATTCTCCAATTTTACAGTCTGACTCGTGAACTCAGTGGTCACAGGCCGGCCCACAGACCTTAGGTCCTTTTAACATATTTTCACTATTTTTATATTTTTTAAATAAATTAATTTAAGAAAGTATAATTTTTAGTTTGATTTTTGAAAAGTAATTTGTCGACAAAACATGTTTGGTGTGAAGGCCCTTATACGAACCTCATTAACTTCAACAATAAAATTTGATGAAGCAGCCTCGTTGTTTAAGACCTGGTTATTATATTACGCAAAATGTTTAGCTGTGAGAATTATATTTGAATGTTCAGATCTAATTTGGATGGTCCATTTTTAATTTTTTTAAATTCTATATTTTTTGAAAAAATTATTCTAGTACATATAGAATAAAAAAAATATTTCAACTACTATTTTTTTTAAAAATAATTTTTTATTTAAGAAATCTCCATTTTGAAAAAATTTGGAACTTAAAAAAAATGCCAGGTTGTAGATGGATTGAATTGGAAGGAGTCGTTCATCAGTTCTTTGTAGTTACAACCTCAAGTTAAAGAGATTTATTCCGTGTTAAGTGGTTTGTAAATTCCCATTTACAAAGAAATAGTTACATGCAGCATCTGTTTTTCTATAATAATATATTATATATATTTTTATCTTTTTCATTTCAATATTTTTTTTAAAGTATAATAAATAATACTTGGTACATTAAAAAATAGTATAAAATATTTTAACTTTTGATATCAACTTTTTATGATATTATTTTAAAATTATAACAAAATATTAATACTTATATTTTTTTGAAAATTTAAAAAAATTGTTATTATTAGAAATTTATTGGTAGAAAATGAATCATATGATTATACAATCTCACAAAAGAAAATTAAAAAAGAAATAAAAGGAAATCCCAGCCCTACCCACTTCCCGAGCCTAAAAGCTACCTGCATCTCTCTGGGGCCTTTTCTTAGCCCCTTCTCTTCACAATCTCTATTACTCGTCTTCTTTTTTTAAATAGATCGATGGAGCTTATCGTTTAGATGAACATTTATTCTAAAATATTTATTTTATTAACTAGAAATTAGATCCAAAAAGTTAGTCTCTCATCGTAAGCTCCGGATGGTTTAGTCTTTATTTTTTTAATGGAAATTTTTTAATTAAAAATACTTTTTTAAAAAGTGATAGTTGGGAGAGATTACCTCCTATTATAATAATTATTTTTAAAAATAACAATGAAGGTCTATATTGGATGAGACATTAGTTGATGTCAATCTTGACGAGCACCCTTGTTGCTACAACCTACATGTGTATTAATAAATAAAGAATTAGTCAAGGTGTTTATCCAGAGTGATAAGCTCATCATCTCATCATATATGGATCGTTTAAATTTAATTTGGATATCAATATCTGTTTTTATTTGTGTGAAACAACTTATTTTAATAGGTACAAAATCTAAAACAAAAGTAATATCTTAAGTATCATTTTTTTTTCAAATAATGATCTTTTCATAAGAAATTGCTAGTTTTTTTTAAAAAAAATAAGATTTGGACCATTCGTAATCAAATTTGGATAATTCACATCTAATAGATTAGGGGATTTATCACTTTGATAAACACCAGTTTCATTAATAAGTGGAGTTAGCAAGATTTATGGTCACTACTAGTTAACCGTGAATCAAGAGCCATGAGATTTTTTTTATTTTTTTAAAGAGAAGCTTGAAATTAAATTTACGAATGCAGATTATCATTTTACCTAAATTAATGAAGCTTTTGTTTTTGTTTTCTTTTCCATGGTCGGGAATAATGGAAAAGCTCGAGTTTCTTCAACCTTGCAATCCATTATGAACGAAAGAGAGTAAAGCTGCCACAGCGTTCATACTAAATGAAAGTTTATATAAAATAAAAAATAAAACATGAAAATTTTAAAAAGTACATAAAAGTTACTATAGCCACAATTGTTAGCTAGTTAAAGCGTCGCTTGCACCAAATTGGAAGGATCACTTGTAACACATGTGGGTTCAGTCGCACCACCTAACTTCCAGAAAATTCGGTATATATTAGTATTATATAATTTATTTTGTATACACTCATTTACTAATTTTAAAACAACTAAATTTTTGTTTAAATTTTTCTTAAAACATATTAAAAAGTCTAAGTTAGTTTTTTTTTTAATTTTTATGAATAATGCAGCTTTTATAGGAATATCTTGATAATTATTAAATACGTGAGCGATTACGGTTATTTTTGGTTTCCTGTAAGTTTATTTGGACAAAAAAAAAAGGTTTTCTGTAAATTTAGTTGAGTCTAAATCGTTTTTTTAAATCCAACTGCATAAAATTTGCTTGTACTAGCTGAGCCATAAGATACAAAGTAAATAAGCGTCACCTTTCCCACGCTTGACATATGTATAGATATTTTTTTTATATTTTGCAAATTACATAGGCTTGCTTTGGAAACAAAGGTTAAATTAATATTATACAAATTTCTCACTGAATCATAGGATTTTTTTTTCATATGTTTGTGTTTGGCTGAGTCAAAATAATGGCCTGCAACTATAAAATTGGTAAATTTTGAAAATGTTAAAGTATAAAATATTTTTGCATGTTCTTACTAATAATTCTAATTAATTAGAATATCCCAAACATTTGTATTTGGCAAACTATTTATCTCAACTTCTAGTGATTATCAGGTTAATTATGTTAACTTCCAGTGATTATCACGTGAACAAACAATAACATCAAATTGCGGGAAACTATTAGGCTCCGTGAAAAGTTGAGAGGAAAGAAAATGAGAGGAGAGAAAATGGAGAGAAGAAAAAAGTGGAGAGAAAATATTATCATCCATCCTGCTTGGATGGGTAGGAGAAAACAGAGAAACAAGAAAATGGACAAATGGTTGAATGCCTAAAATATCCTCAAATAAAAATCCTTCAATAAATAGTAACAAATAAATTATCCTTAAAATATGTAAAGTATAATATCAAATTAAATATGATAATGAAAAAATTATATTAACATTAATATCATTAAATAATTTAAAATCATATTATTTATTAAAAATATTTTTTAAGTTATTATATTTCAAAACAAAATAACTTAGACAATAATGTATCATATTTTTTAAGGTTGCGAGGTTTTAGTAAGCAATTAAAAAGTAAATTAAATATTAGAATATATCTTAAATTTTATTCTTTTAAAAAAGAAAGTCATAGTCAGAATTTTAAAAAAAGCTATATATTAAACTTAATTAGTTAAAATGAAAAAGTAATAAAAAAAGCATGAGTAGATAAGGAAAAAGAGTTTTATCTCCGTTTTCTCTCTATGTGTGGAGAGAAAAGTTGGGAGAAAATGTGGTGGGACCCACACCCATTCTCTCCAACTTTTCCTTTTTCCCACCTTTTCTCTTCTATCCAAACAGGGGAAAACTCATTTCTCCCCCGTTTTCTTTCTATTTCTCTCCTCCCTCATTTTCTCTCCATCTAAACGTAGGGTTAGCATTGACAAATAGAAAAATATGAGGGGAATACAAATAAAAGATTTAGCTAAAAAGAGACCATATGGAATCTATTATTTACTCACTTAATAACATTAATGTAACTATTAAATAACTAAAGCCTCCAACGGACAAGAAAATTATTACTAACTGACACATTCAATCAAAGCTTTAACTGCATGATTTTTTCAATTTAAAAATAAAGTTATTGTTCAAGAGTATCCATTATAATTAACTTTTTAACTCTATAAATTTAATAATAATCCATTAATAAAAGTATAAATTTATTGGTGTTGCTAGATAAATTCGTTTCTAAAATATACAACTTTATTAATTGATTATTGTTAAATTTACACAATTAAAAAGTTAATTGTTATGAGTTTTTCTGTTCAATAACTTTATAGTTAAATTTATACTTTACCCGTTTTTTTTTTGTTGAAGTTTCAATTCTGTGAAATCGGGTGGAAAATCCTAATGAATGTACTTCCAGATTTTGAAAAGAAAAACTCTAGATTTAGCTTGACCTGACAATAATTAGAAATGAGCACAACGGATCAAGATCGATGTTGCAAGCTGGAGGTGGGTATAATAATATTTCAGGCGCAGCTGCAGAGGTTGGTTCAGTATTATATAGATGGACTTGGGCGTCTGATGGTCGAAGGCCTGATTTGCGGGTAAACTCGAAGGAATGCGAAACCCCAATAACAATACACACACAAGATATACATACATATATATATATATATATAGAGAGAGAGAGATTGGTAGCCTTGGCAAATAATGGCTCACCTCATGCTACATATCTTATTTTGATAAAAATAACCCTATTTCTGATGCTCTGTTTTTGCTTGTATATCAGAAACAGAGCATCAGGAACAGGGTTCTGTTTTGAGTGGGTACCAAGAACCAATTATAACGCTAAGGAGACGCATACACACGCTGACACATTCAAAATTGCCACCTTAAAATGAATCAAACTCATCCCAAGGTTTATTGTGTCTATCATTTAAAAAATCATAAGAAATTAAAAATTGAATAATTTTTTATTCATAAAATATCAAAATTTTACTCATTTTATATTGAATCCAATGACTAAATAATAAAATAAAATAAAAATAAAAACCACCTTATTTTAAGTTTGAACCAAAAATTTTCTTGTGTCTACATATGTTGGAATATAGGCCACCCTTAATGGATTAGGCTCAAACGTATGTGTTGGGGCATGTTTGTAAATAAACACACTTGTGGGAATAGATTGAAATTCCCAAAATATCATTTTGAATTTGTAAATTTAAAATTCAAAGTTTAAAACGTTTAGTGGTAATGGTTTTTACAGAGGGAAAATATGGGCAGTTAGAGTTTTTGAATTAATATTATAATGGATTATCCTGTAAAAGGTGGGATAACAACGTACGAGAATGGGTGCATGACATTTTCCTCTCTCTCTCTATGCTGTGTGTAAACTCCATCCCTTCATCTTCTCTGTGCATTTGTTGTGTCAACATTAAGGGTTCACACCTACATCCTTAAGTCGCGTTGGTATTTAGAGAACACTAAGAATCTACAGGGATACTCGAAACTTACAGTGGTATTAGAGCCAGAAAAAGCATGACTTTCACTAAACCTTTCTCCTTTTTTGGTGATTTACCTTCATTCGAAACTCTAACATGTTTAATACATACGATGAATCTTGTGTGTCTGTGTAAAATCTACCAGATTGGTAATTTTTTTTGTTTAATTATGACATATAGAACATGATTTTCGTATGTATTACTAATGTTCATAGAGTTACTGCTTTCCTCTTGTTTCTATTCTATGAATTTTCTCTGTAAATTCATGGATATTATGCATCTCTCTATTGATCCTGAATTTTATTCATAATTAGAGAGTAATATGTTGCATAAAACTTAAAGAAATTCTTAAATATGGATCTAAAAAACTCAGAGCATTTTTAAAAAACACGCGAGTCATTTTCCGGATCAAAGCCTATAGAAAACGGAAATTTTAGGCTTAGAAAATACTCCCATTGTGTAGATCTTGTCGAAAGGAAAAAATCGACACTAAGAACGGGCAAAACAGACACCGGATGACAAAGTCATGGAGGAAAGAAGAAAAGATATTTCCAAATAAAACGAAAACAAAAAAACTGTTGAGCGGGCGGTGCAGAGCAGCAGCGACCCTGCTCAAAATGCAGGTCTGGGTAGGTTAACCCGACCCTATGATGAAAACCCATACGATGGATGCAACCAAACCCTGTGGGAGCGATAGGATGAATAGAAGTAGGATCACAGCAAGAAGTCCAAACAGAGGAGTAAATTGTTTCATGATAGCAAGGTAACGAGATTGAATTTGAAGTTTAAATTCTGCCATGATACCCATAACATACAAGAACAGCATTACAAAAATGGATCTCATGATGATCCCGTGCTCATCGAAGAGGGACAGATTCTTATGTTGGACTTGAAACAGCACATAACCACCTACTGCAGTGTTCAAAAAAATTATGACAGGATGTAAATATTCGTCTCGTACCCTGGTTGAACTGCAGGCGTAAAAAGGAAGTGATGAATAAATTGAATGAGCATCATAAAGCGGTAATAACAATACCGGGAAGAAGTTAAGAAAATAGTTATAAACCAGAGATGAATGGATTTTGCTGTGTTGAAAATAGTTGAAATTAATTATGTGTGGGGAAACCTTTGGGGAGAGCTAAAAAGATATGCAGTTAGAGTTAGAGGCATGTTGGGCGGCAGCACTCCAATTTATTGGTCGTCGACCAGGATCACAAGACACAGAACGAATGAACAGAAAAGAAAAGAAAGAGGTAGGCAGCGAGTAGAGAAGCTGAAGCCGGTAAGAGAACCACCAAAATTTGGTGATGGGCTAAGGAAGGATCCTCGGATATATATAGGTAGGGTAAGAGACTTGCTGCTGGTGGGTCACTCTTTACCTGCTGACATGGCTCTCCCCCAACCCCACATGCCTCCCTCTCCCGTACTCTTTTCCGCTGACGTGGCTCTCCCCAAACCCACATGCCTCCCTCTTTTGTGTCTTCCGGCTTCCTCTTCGTGCCGTGGCCCCCACCTTGTCGTCTCCTCACCCTACACCCTAACACCCCCTCTCTCAAATATGTTCTGCTGACCCAGTTTTATTCCAGACGACGCAAAAAGGTGTAAGCTGTAAATAGAGAAAATTTCACCTTTTTATTATTATTAAATGACTAATTTATAAAGATAAAACGAAGTATATGCAAAAACCCTAAGTTTACAGAAATGTGATTGGATTATGATTTTAATCACGTTTACAGAAAAATTCACCTTTGCGTATGGCGGCAAAATTGCCTCATGTGATGGCCCGTTTTTTATTAAAAAAAAGTGGTTAAAAGCTTTTGATTTATTTAAAAGAAAAAAATATAATGGGGGATTCGGATGGCGCCAATTGTGGGGTATTATAAATACCACCACACACCCTTCGTTCACAGTCTACTCACACACACACATCATTCTTCCACCCACACACCACCACCAGAAAAACATCATTTAACGATTAAAAAATAAATCGCTAAATGCCCAAATTCCATCGCTAAAATGGATAATCTGTCGTTAAATCCGTCACTAAAATGAGGGTCGCTAAAAATAATGACGGAATTTTCCCTTGTTAATTCCGTCACTAAGTTCAGCAAATTCCGTCATTAAAACAGTGATATTATTATATACTTATCCATTGCTAAATTAATAATTTTGTCACTAAATGCTTCATATTCCGTTGCTAAATGGACAATTATATGTTTTTAGGATCACTGTATTTGACAATTGTATTGCTGAATCTACCATTGATTTTAGATATGAACCAACTACACATTTACAAAAATATTTTATGAACAAATCTTATTTAATCACACAATTGACTAAATAATCAAATTTTAAATAATAATATCAAATACATAGTATCTTTAACCATAAGCATGCATTCTAATGTCTAATAAAAGTCTTAAAGTTAAAAAAATACATTTAAAAATTAAGAAACAAACAACTGGTGGTCCACCATGTGAAGTACTCTAGCCATCCTGAAAGGAACTGGTGTCACCATTTGAAGCATTTGTTATAGTTTGAGCCTGCATTGTCCCAGTGACCATGAAAGAGCTTACAACTCTTCCTAGAAGCCATATGCTTATGTTTTCATTTCGTTGGAACTGTCCCAACATCAGCAAGCCTTCTTTCAAATAGCATGGATGGCCGAGTTTCAACAATATACTGATCATAGGATTCTGGAGCATAAGGCTTCATATTTCTATCCCTTCGCCCATACCATCGTGGAGAACTCTGTAGCTTTTAGCAACTTTCTTCTGAAACTCCAGCTTTTCATATCTCTCACCCCCATACCCTCCTCTCTCAGCAGCTTTCTGGAATAATTCGAATATACAGGGAGGACAAATAAGCCAAAAATGGGTTACATGAAAGGCCAAAATCCAACATGCTAACCAACTGTGAAACAAGATATCAAAAAAAAAAATCATCTATATCAATGCAGTAGGCTGTCGTAGCTATCAAGTATGAATTTGAAGACATAAAATGAAATATATCATATTACTTGATTTACCGAACGTCATCCATCTTTGGTTTGAAACTTCTAGTGACTAGAGCATTTACAATAGGATTTTTTTTTTGTGGGGGGGGGGGGGGGGAGCAA
The DNA here is from genome assembly GCA_025593235.1 of Vachellia pachyceras. Taxonomy (NCBI): domain Eukaryota; kingdom Viridiplantae; phylum Streptophyta; class Magnoliopsida; order Fabales; family Fabaceae; genus Vachellia; species Vachellia pachyceras. The sequence goes on along the minus strand of JANTPZ010000102.1, from coordinate 13,622 downwards.
CAGGAGACTCTGGACTGGTAGTGTTACGTGTGCACTTCAGAAAAAAAGCAAGGTTTCCAATAATGAGGTGAAATCATAGATGCATGTAACTTTTTATTGTATAAAAGAAGCCTAGAAATTCTGGGATTTATAAAGAAAGCAGCTTTTAGATGGTGCCTGAAACAGCCAAGCAACCACTATTTAATGACCATGTGAAAGTACCAATGACTTACCTCTAGTGAAAGAGGGGACTGACATAAATTTTCTACAAAATGCTCTATCATCACCTCATCCTCAAGAATAAAACAACCCTGATATTAAAGTTTCATTGGAAGAACATGAAGATATTCAATCGAAAATCTTGTTCTCCCATGACAAATCTACTGATAAAAGTCACAAGCATGAAGTGTTGCTGATCCACTTAAGTCTCACAAGCATAAAAAGAGAAGTTTTACATGTAAAGTGTCCAACTTATGCAAATCACCATATTGGCTAGTAGTTGCTTTTAAACTTTTTGCTGATGAGGTGATGCTAACTTTGCACTTGACTTTGTCAACAAGTAACATCGGGAATTCAATACACCAATTAGGTTGAAGCTATTCCTTGCAACAAGTTACCAAAGTGGGTTTCTTCAAAGAATTCTTGATGCAACAAGAAATAACAAAATGCCATTTATGATGCAAAGAATTCAAAGCTATTCCTTGCAACAAGCAACAAGTTACCAATCATAAAATACCATTTATAATGCATCATCATAACTAACAAAAAGAATTTTTCAAAGAAACAGAAACATAAAACCCACCATGCTCTTCTATGAACTTGAGGGCTTTCTAAAAAGGATGGAGCTCCATCATCATCCTCCAGAGCAAGTAAAATTGGCCGGCCAAAAACTGTGGATTTTGCAAATGACTAATGTTATAAAAGTCAATCAGGAAATGAAAATTGATAAAATGGATCAATGACATAAACATAACATAGCAGAAACGTCAAATGTCCATCTATTTTCGTGCAACCTGGAGGACATGAAAATCAATATTACTGCCAAGTGCCTTTACATAGATATGTTTCAAACATGCACATCATTGATCATACCAAAGAACAAACAAAACTCAGCATAATCTGTTTCAACAAATATTGGCATGGTGACAGCTGAATTTTGTGAGATAAGTACACAGATGATTTGCAACATAAATATTGTTTACGTTGGACATGAACCGTGAAGTCAACATATAGAAAGCACAACTATAACAAGAGCATATAGTGGTCCAAAGAAATATCGATTGAATTAGTCTGATTGTTCCTGAAGATAATATTTTCCCCAGTCTGATTGCAATTTAAATATGATAAACGTGTTAACTAGTTGATAAAAAATCACTCTACACAAGAAGGGGAATCTTGTCCTGCTTATGCCAATTGGTTGGACGAACTACATTCTTATAGTACAGCCACTACATCATATTATTAAATTCCTAATTCCTCAAAAAATCAGTGCAGAAAATTATTTTCAAAGCTATAAAGATGTATGCTTTTTAAAGAAGACCCCAAAATCAATCTAGCCAACTGAAAACATACACAGGCCTCGGAAAATTACAGAGATTAAACAAGCTCTAAACAGCAAGAAATATTTTTTAGTTTAATTAAATTTTGATACATTACTCATCAGCTAACAGAAATGTAGAACAATAGTTGGACTTCCCTGCAAAAGTATTAATCTCGGTTTATCACACAATTATGGTCATCAATTTATACTCTTACACATAGAAACTAAAAAATGCACTCTTACTGAAAGCAAGATAGATTATAAGTTAAAATAAGAAATGCTACGTAGCTCCAAGGCTTCATACCCATTCCTAGTAATGATAACTCGACCTCATTAGTTGTTGCATATACCTCTGCAATAATAACACGTGAAACAAAAATTAAACAAAGTAAAGAGCCCAAAAAAATCGACACACGCTGATATCGGAAAAAGAATTCGCTAACAGCAACATATAAAACTCCAAAAAAAGTCCCCAAAAAAAACGAAGGCGCAGAGAACAAACCTTGGCCAAATTAACATAGAAGAAGAGGGGCTTCTTAGTGTTAGAGATCTGAATATGATTCTTCTTGTAAGAATCTGAAATGTTGATGTTGTTAACTCCCTCTGTGATGGCGTTTATTGCCCCATTGTTAACGACCTTCCCAAAAACTCTAGCCCACCCCCAGATATGCGTAGTTATAGTACGGTGACGAATGCTAAAACATTTTTGCTAGACAAAAATGGAATATCTGAGAACAAGGCAGCGAATGAGTAAGAAATCGTGAAACCACAAAATCTTTTTGATTTTGTTGAGAGAAGGTTGATGATGATGAAAATGGAGTCGTCTGGATGGATTCAAGCGTTGATGATGAGGAAAATCCTTCAAGGGTTGATTTATGCGTACCTCAAACCGATTATCTGTGGAAGGATGTGTCTCTGGACAGTGTGAATGGAGAATGGTTGCGGCAAGAGTCAATAAATGGAGAACAACGGTGAGGGTAAGGAGGATTTTGGGGGTTCTAGGGCGATGAATGAGGAGAACGGAGTCGGCGATGAATGAGGAGATGAACAAGCGAAACATTTGAATGATAAGATCTAGAAATGCATCGCACACTTCCTGGCTTACTTCTGTATTGGAGTGGAGGGAAATAAAATTTTCGGTGAAAATTTTGGAGGTAAATGAAATTCTAGAGAGGAATATATAAATTCTTGCTAATTTTTTCTGTTAATTTAAAAAATTGGAGAGGAATTTAATATTCCTCGTTAATTGAAAAATTTAGAGATGAATATATCAGTCGTCGCTAATTTTCCTCACAAATTTATAAACTGGAGAGGAATTTTATAGTCCTCGCTAATTGGACTATTTAGAAAGTAATATCAAAGTCATGGCTAATTTTCCTCGCTAATATATAATTTTTTAGTAGTGCACTTCCCATTTGTTGAGAAGAGAGAGAAATGAGCGTTGGAGAGAGGAAAGAAAGTTGAAAGGGGGTGTTTTTCAACTTTACTTCTGGGATTATTTAAGTAAGTAAAACAACTTATTTTCATTAAACTTCCTTCACGAAAGTTGTTCTAAATATTTTTTCTCTTTATAATAGTAGTAATATTATGTTGATTAGAGAATATTTTGGGATTTATATTTTCATTCGGTTTAAGTTTTATTTGTAGAAGACCATAAAATTGTAGATATATTTTTATAAATATAATTTATGATGTTAGGTTATTTATTTAACATATTGAGTATTTTTAGAAATTTAATTACGTTTAGAAAGGCATGGTTTTTGATATAAACAATATTGTAACTAAATAGAAGGTGATTAAACAGTTAGATTGATAGGAGTGGATTTATTGTTTTTGCCGTTATATGATTTTTAGAAAATATATATATATATGTATCTGTATTTATATTTATGAGTATAGATATATTTATAATAAAAAGTGTATAAATAAATTTCTGTGGGTACCTTTATTTATTGAAATTCGTTTAAATAATTTATTTGGAATATGAGAAGTATTCTTGAAATTTTAATTGAATTAGATTGTTTGATAAATTAAGGGTTTATATTAAAAAATATTATCTCTTTAAAAGCCTAAACTTTAAAATTAAAAGTTTAGTATAAATAATAATATTAAATAGTTGAAATAATAATTTTAAATCTTTTGAGCAATAATTTTACCACCCAAATTAGTTGTAGACTAATGTGTAGTGCTATTTAATTTTTGTAGACTGTTTATAAAAACTTGGTGTAGGCGAGGATTTACCTGTGACAGTATTTTACTGTTTGACAAGAGGTAACCACTTTTCTCTTTTTGTGCATGCTTGTAACATGTTTGTGAGTGATTTAAAATAACTAGAGTTATGAAAAGTGCCATTGATATTTGAGTTGTATCATAAAATTATATTGTTAATGAAATTGTCTTGTAGGACAGATTTTAATTATAAAAGAAAAAGGTGATTTATTTATATATTAATGGTGTTGTTTTATAATATTACGAATGTTGTTTTGAGGGCTCGTGAATTGATCATGATATATGATAGATTTATCATTTGATGATATGAGATGAAGTTGCGTATGTTAATTTGATGGGAGATTATTTTAGATGAAATAAAGGGGTGATTTTCTTGTACAAAAAGAGAAAATAAGGAAGTGGGCTATCAGGTGTACGCTGATTAGTGCTTTGGCCCAGTTGTATTTGATAAGGCAATGACACCCCCTATTATAGTATAGGGGGAACCTATGGTTCGTTTTTGTGCGCTGTAGATTTTGGTCGGTCAATATCACTTGATCGAATAGCTCGATACCATGGATTCAGTCAGAAGAAATAAGGCTAGGGAGGAATAAGGGAGATCAGAAAAATAAATCTTGTGCATTGATTTTTGTGCAACTTTATGATGAGATAAGCATGATGTTAGAACGACTGGTACCCAATAGAGGGTGAATTGAGTATCTTAAAATTTTTCTTTTTCAAAACTTCGGTTCATCAAAAATCCCAAATCATTAACTCAAACAAAATATGAAATCGAAAAGTGCACGAAGAAGTACAATATAAGTTAATGAAGATAAAAGAAATATAATCACACGGCAATTTCTCCTAGTTTGACCCTCTCTGACCTATGCCCAATCCCGAGAGCATCTCTGAGATTTTCAATCTACTATACCTTCCAAGTTTAACCAGGTATTTGGAAAACCATTACAATTACAATGTCATCACAGACACTTGTGAAACCCATTTCAAGTTTGTCACGGTGGGTATTTGAGAACCCCATAAACTTTTTCAGGCATTTATGAAACCTACTCAAGTTTGCAACGCAAGTACTTGAGAAACCTTTACAATTACTCCCCCTTACCACATGTAAGGTTACACTACGAATCACACTCCCTCACAATCTTCGCTATAACAGAGACTCACATGCTCTGTTTTCTCACTCTAACAGACACTCCCTCTGCTCATAATAGAGAGTTTGGCCAAAATAAACTCTCTCAAAGAGTGGATATATAAACATTGAAGCTCTCAGAGAAGAAAATATCATAGTCCTAATGATGTGCTCTATTTTGGGTTCAGTGACTTCGACTTCTTTGTCTCTCTTTTCTGTCTTGAAAACTTCTAGTCAGAACTTCCAGTTTTGTAATCAAGTTTTGAGAGACAGTTATGGAACTCAAGTTCTGAAAAGCTGGAACTTGAGTTTTATAACGTGATGTTAAAACTTGAGGTTGAAACCTCAAGTTTTGACTTCAAGTTCTGTGACACAGTTGTGGAATTCAAGTTTTGAAAATTTGGAATTCGAATTCTATAACGTGATTGGGAAATTTGAAGCTTTGACTTTCGGTTTTGCACGCACGTTATGGAACTTCAAGTTTGAAAAACTTAAGACTCGAGTTCTTAAACTTGATCACAAAACATCTTTTCAAAACTTCTAGTTTCAATATTTAGTTTTGAAAAACAGTTACAGAACTTGAGTTTGCAAAACCTAGGACTCGAGTTTCAAAACTCTTCTAATGGATCCAACACATTTTCAAAATCATTAAACCAGATCTCAAATCCTACCACATTTTAGGGTATTTGTCATCATCAAAACAATGTATCAACACATGAGATTATGATGGTATAAATTGATAAATATATGTGCTTATATATAAGTTGATTAAGTGACATTTTGTTATGTTATTATATTTAATGAGGTTATCGCACCTGACACCTCATGGGCACTTATTTGTATGCCCAATGAGATGAAATTGTTGATTGCTGGAGTTCCACTTATTAACATTTTTCAGGTGGTAGTTCCCGTGCCGGTTCGTCAGTGAAGTCTCCGGAAGCTTGAGTTACTTTTTGTAAAAGTAGTGCTTCCATATTTTTAGTTATGTGTATTATTATATATTGACACGTTATGGCTCATCATGCATATGCTGATTTAATTTGACCGATTGATTTATCGATGGTTTACGTTTAGTTTGAACCTCTGTGGTCCAACGCTCAATGATGATTTTGATATTGATTAAACAAAGGTTTTTAAATCAAATGTTTTATTATTTTGACATTATAAGAAAAAGAACTTTACAGTATACGCAAAACAACTAAAATTTCAAACCCATAATTTTTTTAATCCAACAACCTCTCCTACTTATAAACTAAAATCAAACACTATCAATAAGTGGCAAAACCACTTCATTAATAATAAGCTTCAACTTTTCACTTGATTGATGGCAAAAACAGAAAATAGTTTTAATTATTATTATCCAAATCCTAGCTTCATGGGAGTGTGTACAATTACCACTAGTAAAAAATGAAGTTATACCTGCGGATTTTTTCTGCAGAAAATTTTCGCAGGTATTTTTCCTGCAGAACTCAAAATTCACAGAAAAATTAAATTTATAAAAAAATTCAAATTGGTATTTTTCCTGCAATCTCAAAACACAATTAAAATGTTCATCATCTACTTCGAGGATTGGGAAGATCTAGAGGCCATTCCTATCCAAATTGGAGCTAGCAAAGGAAAACTTCCATAATAACCACGTGTACTTATGAATGGCAAGTCATTAATCTGCATAACAAAAAAGCAAAAGCTGAGAACAAAAACAGCTTAGTCTATGCCAAATTCGCAAAAAGACTACATCACATAAAACAACAAAATCTAGAATTATAGCTGAAGAAATAGGACTCGTTTTCACTAAATGTATAGGCAAAGATCATTAGTATAGCTGTAGGAATGGTGGCTAGACCTCTGTTGCAGACAGATTGCGTCCTGCCCAAAGGAGGATAGTTGCCACAATAGAGGCCTGGCCTGCAATCGGTAGCCGCCGAACATGGCCCTAGAACCTGTGAATTACAGTGAAATTTAGCTCAATTTCGAAGAGAGGAAAGGGGGAAATCCATGGATCTCATGGAAGCAAAAGAACCTGGCAATCGCCATTAGAGCAGGCAATGAAAGTGGGAAGAGTAAAGAGAAGAGTGACAGAAAGAGGAAGCAAAAGCCAATGGAAGGTGCTCTGCATTTGCTAGGGAAGCACATGGCAGGTAGTCGTGCACTTCTTGGCTCTCAACTACAGCGGAGCCAAAAGGGGGAGGGGATTAGCATTTGAAACATGAGAGAGAGTTAGAGAGGGAGCCTCTTTGGATGAAAGAAGGTTTTGGGTAGTGTGAATGAAAATGGCGGGAATTTTGAAATTTAAAACTTTTCCTTATGAACAGTGATTTGGTGGAAGAGGTTTAAATGATATATTGATTTATTTTGTATAAGGTTTTTAATATATAGAATATTTTAAATTATCAAAGGTCAAGTTAAATGGTTTGTTTGAGATTATTGGAGAAAATATACAATTCTCAAAGGGTTAGATATTTTTATTAATGTTTAGGAAGGTAATGGTGAATTTATAATATTTAATTTTGTTGTTGAAGTTGAACTAGAATTTGGAATTTTAGTAGAATTATAGTTTTGAAATATTTAAAGATTTAAAGAAAATTAAGATATTTGAGGATTTTTATAAGTATTTGGGGGTTTTTTTATAAAGTCAGAATATATGAGCAAGTATTAAAGAAATAAACTAATATATGGTAATACGTAATTGTGTAGACTAATTGTAGAAATTGTTGGTGTTGGGCATGATATTGCTATTGTCATAATATTTCCTTGATAGATGAGAGGTAATCGCTTTCTACTTATTATGTATGATTGGGACATATTTAGTGAGTGATTTTGAATTTATTGTGATGAAGATATTATTATTTGATAAACTTCGCATTAATAACATTGAAAATACATTTTGAAGTTTGAAGTCAAAGAATTGATGTGTTGTGATGGCAACATTTGCAAATGCTTTTGATAAATGTTCTTTTGACTTGATGGAAAACTGTTAAACATGAAATGATTGATTGGAATGTGTCAGTGCTATTCATGCGTGTATATGGTTAATGGTAAATTGTGGATATACTTTGTTTAAATGTTATAAAATGATAATTGTGATATTGGGAGAGGAGAATTTAGTTATTAATGGGAGACTATTTGAGGAGTATAAAGGGGTGAATATCTAGCATGCTAAAGAGGAAATAAGGTTGGAGGACTTCCGTGTTGAAATCCGGATGATCCGATGCCCAACATTAGGTGGACTTTCGTGCTAAAATCCGGAAGATTATGTGCCCGTTGTGATGAGGGCTTATGATACCCTGTGATGTGAAAGGGGGAACCCATTGTCCGGTCTGGTGTTCTATGGTACTTGGTCAGTCTACATCACTTACTGATGAGTTTGCTGAATTGTACTACCAGTTACATGGGACAGTACTAGTCCATGGGTTCAGTCAGAGGAAATAAGGGTGGGGAGGAATAAGGGGAAAACAGAAAGAAAAATGATAAGTCACTGTGAATGATTTCTTGTACAATTTCGTGATGATAGTTTGCAATCAATATTATTATAAATTGATGCGTAAATGTAAAAGCGGTTATGTGGATATTGATCCAACCGATCTTGGTGATCGTAGAAGTAATGAATATATTGATATTGAAATGCATGTATTATGTGAAAAATGAAGAGAGATGATTATGAACTATTTTGGGAAGTTTAGTATCTATTGTGAAATTGTTTTCATATGTAATTAATTCTTTACCTCTTATCGACACTCACTCTTATGCCTCTTAAGTAGGAATGCTGGTTACTGAGACTTTTGTCTCATTTTATCAATTTAACAAATTTCAGGTGCTGAATCATCGGAGAGAGTTATGAGGCAACAGATATCCTTGTATATCTCTATCGCCTCTTTTATTTATGTGTTGACTGTTATATATTACCATCTATAGGGTCCACTTTGCCAAATATGTCTTACCTCATAAGTTGGAAACATCAAAACGAGAACTCTATTATCCTGATAGATTAGAGAAAGTTAGTAAATATCAATTATACTTTGATTAATAACTTAATATAAGTTAAGTTTTTGGTATTAAGATAGGGGTTTCATAGCGTGCTGTGATTATTGGGAACTATTCGTGTGGATACTGATAGAGGGAGACGATCAGAAACGTCAGCTCCTTGTGATTGAAACCAAGAACGCGGAAGGTTATGGAATTTGAAGAGATCCAAACGTAAGGGATGCTTCAAATTCCAAACGCAAAAGGTCTTGCCCTATCTCTTTTGTCTAAACGCCTTTGATAGATACATAGGAGGATTAGAAAATTTTAAATTCAGTTACGTGTATGTTTTAATCCAAACAGGATTTGCCTACAGCTGAGACACCGATGATGACGATCTTGAAGAGGTACCTCCTCGTCCGAAGACATAATTCCTCTCTTTTTATATTTATGGAAAAAGCAGATAAAATTTGTAGGATTGAGAAAAGAGAAAGCAAGGTTGGCCAAGAAAAAAAAAAGCAGAGAGCGAGATTGGGAGACGAAAGGCAGAACAGTAGGGGGAGAGAGCTTCTTAGCTTCTGAGGCCTTATGGCCATTTCCGCGGTTTCTTTCGCACTCTTCCAATATTGTTATCTTCTGCTTCTGATTTGTTGAACGCATGTCTGTGTGTCAAGTTGTGTTTACTTTTTGGGAATGATTTGAGGGGAAAGGGTTGTCATGACGTGGGAGGCGTAGACTATTAAATTGGAGACTGATGAAGGAATGAGATGTGGACTCGTCGGATTGTATACAGCTAAGAGAGTTAGGGAAATATATCCAAGTGATATAGGTAAATAGCCAAGAAGAAAAAAATTGAATTTTTGAAATATTATGTTTATTAAATTAAAGTGTGACATTAATCATCGATTTTAAAAGAAACCAATGTAACTAATAAAGGGAAATTTATTAATAATTTAAACAGAACTTGGTGTCCTTATAAAGTATGTGCAGTTTAACATAATCATGAATTATTAATATTACATTAATTTGTCAAAATCAATCTTACTATAAAACCATCCGTATTATATTGTCGAGATCAATTTTACATGTACGATTAAGATAGATACTTAATCAAAACTTAACAGGAATTTTACAAATGAAAAATATGGCATCTCCAAGAATAACGTACTTGGTAACCTATTAATTCTATAAACCCAAGGGTATCAAAAGCATAACAAAATCTTGTTTGATATTCCACTCCATGCAAGCCAAATAATAAGCAACTTTAAGACCTTCTCCATATGAATGAGTAATCTCCAAGTCCCCAGTGTTGAAGCAGAAAAGTTCTATAATGAGGAATATCATCAGTTTGTCTCACGAGAGGGGAATGAATAGAGTCTAGGCAGGTGGCCTGTTTTTGAAATCATTGTTGACTTCACTAGAAATCGCATCCAACTTACTTTTTAAATACGATATTGCACTCTTCCACACATCCCTTATATGTTTGTGGCCAAAATATATGAATAGTGATGTCCAATAGGCAATGAAGAGATATAACTTAAGATCACCTTTAACTAGAAGTGATATTAAGGTTACACAGGCACAAGATCCTGAGATAACATCTGATGTAAACACATAGACGCATACGCATATGATAAATATCCACAAAGTTGTTGAATGTTCATTGAAAGGTGATATATCTGGAAAATGCCATCCAACAACAACGCTTAATATTATAATAAGTTTTTTAAAGCCTTCTACTCGTGGAATAGTCCTCCATAACGTAAGAATTTGGTCAAATTTTCTATACTCTATCATCACATTAAATGTTGGCTTAATAACTATAATAAATATTTAAATATGGAAAATTCATGCTAATAATGTGTGTGATGACACAACATGAACCAAAACTAGAAGGGAAATTTAGTCTTAGGTCCCAAATAAGCAAGTTATTTAAGGAATAGTCCCATTGATGAAAATCTTTAATGAGAGGCCCCATTGATAACATGAGATGTTGTCAACACATCGTATGATGTTGTCAATGCAAGGACCTCATGTTATCAATTGGGACTACTCATTAAATATTTTCCTCTATTTGACCATTACATAAATAACTTGCTTATTTGGGATCTAAGACTACATTTTCCAAACTAGATACCCTACAACGAACAATGAGGCAGAAGAATGCAAAACGGGAAGGAGGAAATATATTTATATTTTCCGAGAAAAATTATTTGTTTAACTTTACATGCATCCATATAATATTTAACTGTATCAATTGTTGGGATGATAAAAAGTAAAAACCTTGAAGAGTTGAAAACATTATCTGCTGCTTGTCTCCCTATTTTTACTGTAAGGTAGCAATATTTGCTTAAAAATATGTACCCCCTCCGTGTATTATCACCAGACTTTTTTTTTTGAAGGTTCTATATTCCAATTTATAAGACATTTTGGCTATGTAATTTTAAATCTAAATGGCCTCTGACAATTAATGACTGATATTAGGAATTAAGAAAGGATAGAATATTTCTGGGATATCAACGAACAGAAACAAGTACTAGCTACAAGAAGAAGTGGTCATGGCAGTCAGTAGTAGAAATGGGATCGAAAGTGGCAGGCAAGTTCAGAGGAAGTGACCATGGCCGGAGCTGAAGCAGAGCCAGACAGGCAGTACCAGAGCCAAGCTGATATGAAATCAGACATGTAAAAGATTACATACCTCAGGAGATTGGCAATTGATGCAAAATAAGGCATGTTGTGTATTTGAGATGTAGGAATTTACAAATATGGGGGAATCTAAGTTGTGTTTTGCTTCTTCTTTCTTTCACCTTGTCCTTCTCTGCAACTTAAAATACTCGGCCAGTACATGGGATCTTCATTTTGTTCCAATGATGGGCTAAGGGCGTCTTTGGCGCCGGGGGTGCTTTCGTGGAAGATGCCGAGTTTGAGGTTCTTGGGGACGGCGGAGATGGCAGAGGCGGAGGCAGGAAGCACACTGTGTTTTGCTGAGTTATGACGATGCAAGCGTAAGTGTGGCAGTTGCTAGCTTAAACAGAGGTAGAGAGGTGGGGTTTGGTTTGCGCACTCGCCGACTTCTATTTGGGTAGCAGACCTCACGAAGTTCCGTTTATGTGGATTACTTTTACACCCCTCCTTTTAGTAACTTCATAGTAACACCTTAAAATCCCGTCAGGGACAATTTGGTCACTCAGTTTCGGCATCGGGTTTAATTATTTTCACACTCGGGGGAAACAGCCCGGAAGAAACCCAAAGATTTCACTTGCCCAATAACTGGCCCCACGCCACCCCCCAAAGTGTTTATGAAGTGTTACTTTATGTTTGATTCGCTTGATGATATATATAATGTATTTTTATTCATAATTATATAATTTTTATTTATAATTAATTTAAGAAATAATAAATTCAAGTTAATGTAATAATACTTTTATTTATAATAAATAAAAAATTATATTTTAAAATGAAAAAATATTTTTTATTAATAATCATATTTTATTTTAAATTTAATAATATGTTTTATTTAGAACAATATATTAACATTGTAGATTATTTTTATGATAATACATTTTTATAACAATATGCTTTTAATTAATATTTTATTTTTAAAAAAATATTTTTAAATTATTGAATTAATTTTTATAATATATTTTTAATTACAATTATATAATTTTTAATAAATTTTATAATAATACAAATTTATTACAATATATTTTCATTTTTTATTTTATTACAATATATTTATTAATTAAAATAATTTTTTGTTAAAGGTATTAATAGAATAATAGAAAATGTATATGGTTAACATTGTCTTAAAATTTGACTTCCTTATAAAAAAATCCCAATTTAAAGAGGAATCAAAATATGGGTAATTGAAGTGAAGAGAGGGTAAATTTTGGCTCCTCTCCACTCCAAAATTGTAAACCAAATGATGGGAGAGAAGTATTTTTCCTTTCATTCCATCATCTCCCCTTCAACCAAACACACCCTTAGGGACGTTGCTAAGAATATAATTGTTTTGTGTGAGTAATTTATAAGAATATAATGACTTGTTTGACATACTGGAAGTGATTTATATGAAAATGAAGATAAAGATGAATATAGATATGGATATAAAAATGTGATTTAAAAGTATATTTGGTATGAAGATATAAATCATATATAATTTTATATTATAAAACATATAAAGTTACAGAAATGCAATGGGATCTCTGGTCAAATTTTATAAAGATAGAACCCGAGTAGAAACAAATGTACAGAAATGTGGTATGATTATTTCATGACTTTAATGTTTGGTTTGGTGAATGACACCAGTCCTTTTAGATGGGGTCACATCAAATTCTCCCGCACCCTGTTTTAGAATTTGATTGGTTTCTTTTCTTTAAATTTAATGTTTGGTTTTAAAATCTAGGTTTTATCCCAAAATTTAAATTTTATTCAAAAACTCACATTTTTCAGAAAAGATATTTTGTATACAAAACCTCAGTTTAAAACTTAGGTTTTGAAAAAGTTATTCTCTTGTCAAAACGCACACCCTCTCCTAATAAATTTCCTCTTTCATACTTTTTTCTTTCTCCTTCCTCTTTACTACATACTTTTTGCGTCAGAATCTGTAAAAACTAATAACTTCCTAAACATAATCACATTTTAAAACATAAATTTTATCTCAAAATCTGTAAAAGCTATTCTACAAAACTTAGATTTTACTTTAGAATTCATAAAAGATATTTTTAAAAGGACTCGTAAACGAACCCTAAGTTACTTACTGTATAAAAACTAAAAAGTCTCCAAAGC
>JANTPZ010000100.1:0-44820 GCA_025593235.1 Vachellia pachyceras | reverse complement strand
TTTTGTTTCGACAAATATTAGCAATTTCTTGCCAACTACTACCGATTTTCCTTTTTTCTCATCCTTTTTACAAGTAATTAAATTCAATCATTAAATACAGTATACAATTAAAAGTTAATTGTTGATTGCTCTTCAAGGAAACCCATGCCTAATTTTATTTAATTTTATTAATAAATTATATATGTCAAATGATCCTTTGACTTCACCAATTTAAAATTAATTATATCTAACTGAATATTTTTTTATGTGTTTCTTGTTTTTTTGGCCAGATTTTATGTGTTTCTTGTTACTGGAAATAAGAAAAGGAAATAAAAAAATCATGTTAAAAATATTTGAGACAGTGTGCCCGTTGGGAACGCGGCAGAGAAGTACTTTTACGTAAGACGAGGTAAATATGTGAATCAGATTATCTCGTTTTACGAAAAAATATCGTTGAACGTACGTTTGACTTTTTTAAACGCTTTTACAAACATGCCTAATAGAAATAGAAAGAGAGAGTGTAATGTCAATCATAATAAAATATATATTTTCCCCATAAAAAAGTAATTACTCAATTCACTTGAAAGAAAATCATGCACATGACAATCATAAGTGTCTTATTTATTTATTTTTCATATATTATAGTATTTTTTATGAGTATTTATCATTCTACATTGAATTTTCATACATTCAGCATCTTGAAATATTTTTTTACTAGCACTTAGTATTAGAGACTATTTTTAGTGCATTAAAAAAATTAAAATATATCCTCAATGGCACTCAATATTTTAAATTTAGAGCATTTATTGATACAGGCTATATTTGTCATAATATTACAAAATTACGTTCATATAAGTTAAAATAAAATTTTTTTCACATATTTAACTTTTATACTGTAAATTATGTTAAAAAAAGTAATTTGCATCATTAATTCAAACAAGCACATAGATTTCATCGCACTAAAAATTGATTTTTTATAATAAAATTTTAGGAAAGAGATTGTACTCACATAAAATATAAATATATGACACCTAACTTATGATCAATAGTGAACTTTCTAAAGGTTCTGGAGAGTTCACATGCCTCCACCTCTCATAATCCTCCTTGGTACACTTAGTTATGGGAATGCCTCCTTCATAGTTGCAACCAGCTCCAAGATCGAACCCGCTCCTTTTTGTTGAATGTGTTAGACTCCTTTATCGGTTGAACCCATGGATAAGAGGATGCATTACTTTACAATATTGTATGTTACTGAAAAACACTTTGTAATGTTCAATATGATTTTCCAAAAAGTGGTTTAATTTGAAATACTAAGGCCTCGTTTGATATGGTAGAAATGGAATTGGAATTGAATTCCATGATGTTGGCATGTTTTGGTATAATGGAATTACAATTTCATGTGAAATTCAATTCCACCTAAATATCTAATTTCAATTCCATACCCAAACCTATGGAATTCATTTGGGTTCCATGGAGTCCAATTTTTTTGAACCAAAATATCCTCCCTTATGTAAAATAGTCTTTTTTGTTACATTTCCAAAAAAAATCAACATTCATACAAAAAATATATGGATTCCATCTCCATTTCCATGACATACCAAATATACTTTTAAAACACATTTCCATTTCCATTTCAATATCCTTTTCCATATCCATTTTCATTAAAATGAATTCTGCTTACCAAACGAGTCAAATGTCGGTGAAAAATAATCAAAGCTTCGAATGCAACTTAACCCTTCTTTAATGTTGTGTAGACTTTAGAAACAGTGACACTACTGAATTAATCAACACGCACAATGCACATAACTCGTATCTTTTTTACATGGACGCTGTGCTATAATGAAGAAATTTTTTTAATAATGAATTATTAATTTAATTTGATATTGAATATTTATACACAGAATTAAAACTTGCTATTAACATCTTCACATGTCATGTCCTCTTGATATATTTGTAATAATGTGGTTTTGGATGATAAAGATCTCGTATTAAATGTGTGCAAGGAATTTGAATGCCCCTCCACGAGTGGTTCTTATTCTGTTCACAATAATTATTTAAAATTCATGCATTTTTAATTTAGACTTAGTGGATTAAAGAAAAAAGAAATTGGGAGATATTCATAATATGTTTTTATGCCAAAACAGTAAGGTGCCCATTTTGGAACGTGGTATAGAAGTATTTTTACGCAAGTCGTGGTAAATATGTGAGGTAAATTATTTTGTTTTACGGAAAACACTGTTGAACATGCGTTTGACTTTTCTAAATACTCCAACAAATAAATCCGATAAGTAAAAAAATATTATCAAGATATGGAATGGAATTATTATTTTCTAACAGATTAACCCTAGAAAAAAGACAAAAGATAAAGAAGATTTGATCCTGAAATAAATAATTATAAGTTGCAAAAGAAGCTGGTATTAAAATGAACCCTTATATATAAGTAACAAATGCTCTGTAGAAAAAAGGTTGAATCTTTGAATTGCACAGAAACGAATTAGTCAGACATATTTCCTTTTTTAGTATTTCTGTGGATTGGATTTTGGATAACTGGGCATAGTTTTAGGTATTTTTCTTTAAATTATCCTCAGTGTTTTAATTTGATTGATAATATATCCGTCATACCGTATTTGAAACAATATATACAAAATTTAATAGCTTTATTTTTCATTACCATCTTGAATATTTAGAGTCTAGTGTGATGATGCTATCCAAGCATATTTACCGTAAATTAAGATAAAATTTTTATTACATTTATTTTGTACATAGTACTAAATTATATTGGAAAAGTAATTTTTATTGTTGATTTAAACGTACACTTAAATTTATAATGAGCTCATTTGAGAACGCGATAAAGAAGTGATTTTACGTAAATTGAAGTAAATATATATAAAAAAAATTATCTCATTTTAAAAAAAATATGTTAAATGGATTTTTAACTTTTTTAATCTGGACATAAGAAGTCCAATTATACTGTGGCTGTGTGCACCAGAGTTCAACCTCTTGACTCTTCATTTCGCAGCTTTATTTGTTTCCTTCGCCAAGCTTCTAATGGAAGTACTAAATTTACTGAGTTTTAATTACTAGTACTAAATTTACAATTTTCTTTGATATGATAAAAAAATATACAATTTTGTTTTAGAGATTTTTAAGTTTTAACATGAGTAATATCAAAAGGTATAGATTTTTTCAGAAAAAAATCATTTTAGTCCAGATACAATGCAAAAAAAAAAAAAGTAAACACATCACTTCTTCCAAAAAAAATTCCAAGTGCATCTTGCATGAACCCAATGGGATAAATAATATTATTTGGAATTTATAATTATAATTGCAACATACAAATTAAATAGATATAATATATGATAAATTACAAAGATTTGTAAATGAGTTTTTTTTTTTGCCAATAATTTGTAAATGAGTTAGTATTACTTGTTTGACAAATTTTTGGGCGTCGGTAACAAGTCTTTGTGTGTGTGTTTAGTTTAGAATTTATTGAAAGAATAATTTTACACAAGTTGAGATGAATATATGAGAGAAGTTTTATTGCTGTTTTTTGTGATTGCTCCAAACACAGCCCTTTTTTTCATCTATTATGTTCCTTGATTGTTACCAAACTGTGATGCTCCCTTTATATTTTTCATAATAAAAAAGACAAGTTAATTTCATAATTTAATTTATATTCTGTAATTTTTACATCAATAAACAAGGAACAATGAGTTTGTTTGGCAAAAAGTTAATTAAGGTCAAACGTATGTTTAACAGTATTTTTTCGTAAAATAAGATAATACTCTCAATATATTTTTTCCTGAATTTACGTAAAAGTACTTTTTTTATCACGTTTTTAAAGTAGCGCACCGTTTACACTAACACTCCACAACTCGATTCCCCAGAAAAGTGATGACATTGCACAACCTGATTGGCCAGTAGAACTGGAGGAAAGAGTTGATAGCAGAGGATCCAGGACTCTTTTGAGAGGGGGAGGGCAAAGTTTGACTTTGCGTCCACTTTGCAGTATGCAACTGTGCACCAACCCAGAATGGAGAGGGGATGAGAGAGAGAGAGAGAGAGTCGTAGCTGAGTAAACATAAATGAGTTAGAGAGTGTGTGGGGCAAATCTGTCATTTCGTCGCCGCCGAGAAAATGGCGCACCGGCCACCGGTGTTCTGCATTAGCTGACAACACCAACCGGCGACCTCATTTATAGCTCAACGGGGGACACACCTGGTTGTGCTAGTACCTCTCTCTCCTCCGCTTTTGTTAGAGAGAGAGATAGAGAAATATAGAGAGAGAATCAAAACAGAGGGACTTTAACGCTTTTCCTTTTTTGCTTTGAGGCAATGCTTTAAAAACCGCCCCATCATCAGTTACACTTATGAGAGACACTCTGTCGTGAAAGTGAAGAGGAAGTGATTGTGGGTATGGAATAGATTAGACACACAAACACATAGCTGCTAGCTGGTTTTTCATTTCTTTTTTCTATTTCTTTTTTCTTTTGTTTCTCTCTTCGTAAATTAGGCCGTAACTCCCCCGCTTCCCCTGACTTCTTTCAAATCTCAAATCATGCCGATATCTCTGATCAAATCATTCAGCCGTTTCTCATATCGCTTGAGAATCTTCGGGTAAAATGGGTATATGTTTGTTTTGTGATTTTGCAATTGCCGCCTTTCTAACATGGTAATGCTCTATTCTTCTTGTCCCACCAAAAATCACTCCCCTTTCTTCTTCTTATTCTAAAAGCTTCTCCTTTTTTCCCATACCCACAATTCAAATTTCACTTCTTTCAATCCTTAAATGTGATGAGACTCTCTGTTTCACTGCGAAAACTGTTACTACTATTTTTCCTGCTGCCGCACTGAGAGAGAGAGAGAGAGAGAGAGGAGCGAGAATGGAGTACGGGAGTGGAGGCGGTGGTGGGTCCCCCGGGGACCACCACCACCACCACCACCTTCACGACGGTTCTGATTCCCAGAGGAACAAGAAGCGGTACCATCGTCACACTGCAAACCAGATTCAGAGGCTTGAATCGTAAGTAATCGTCCATTTTGTTTGATTTTGGTGCCAGGAACGGTTGAGTTTGGTTGTTCGCTCCGATTTTGATGACCTCCTGTCTGTGTCTTTTTCTGTGGTTTGGGAATGAAAAGAATGTTCAAGGAGTGCCCCCACCCAGATGAGAAACAGAGATTACAGTTAAGCAGAGAACTAGGCTTGGCCCCTAGGCAGATCAAGTTTTGGTTCCAGAACAGGAGGACCCAGATGAAGGTGCTAAACACTTGCACTAATAAGTCTCTTCTCTGCTTCCTTCCATCACTTCAAAATCATTATTTATTATTTTTTGAATTGTTGCGTGTTTTTGGCTATGCAAATTCAGGCCCAGCACGAGCGAACCGATAACTGTGCCCTTAGAGCAGAGAACGACAAGATTCGCTGCGAGAACATTGCTATTAGCGAGGCCCTCAAAAATGTCATCTGCCCTTCCTGTGGTGGCCCTCCTCTTCACGAGGATTCCTACTTCGATGAGCAAAGGCTGCGTCTGGAGAATGCTCATTTGAAAGAAGAGGTATCTAAAAGTTCTTTATCTCTTTTGAAGCTCGAACGAGATAGTTTTTAATTGTTTCTGTTGTTTTGCAGCTTGATAGAGTTTCTAGCATTTCGGCTAAATACATAGGGAGACCAATTTCTCAGCTCCCTCCGGTTCAGCCGATTCATATTTCATCTCTGGACTTGTCAATGGCGAGTTTTGGGAGCCAATCGATGATGGTGG
Source organism: Vachellia pachyceras (assembly GCA_025593235.1). NCBI lineage: Eukaryota > Viridiplantae > Streptophyta > Magnoliopsida > Fabales > Fabaceae > Vachellia > Vachellia pachyceras. Next base: position 39,083 of record JANTPZ010000100.1, on the reverse strand, counting down.
GTGGTCCTTCTCTTGATCTTGATCTTCTTCTTGGGAGTTCTTCGTCGGTTCCAAGCTTGCCTTACCAGGCTGCGTCTTTCTCCGACGTCGACAAGTCCCTCATGTCGGACATTGCCGGGACCGCCATGGATGAGTTGCTCAGGCTTTTGCAGACCAACGAACCCTTGTGGATAAAATCAAACACCGATGGGAGAGAAGTTCTTAATCTTGACGCTTACGCAAACATGTTCCCCAGATCAAACAGTCACCTCAAGAACCCCAATGTCCGCGTCGAAGCTTCTCGAGATTCTGGAGTTGTCATTATGAATAGCTTGGCTTTGGTCGACATGTTCATGGACCCTGTAAGTTCGCCTTCTTCATCTTCTTCCTCTTCCTTATATAAGGCTATTGATTAATTAATTCTGCAGAACAAGTGGATGGAGCTGTTTCCTACAATAGTTTCAATGGCAACGACGATTAAAGTGATATCTTCTGGTATGCTTGGTGGGCATAGTGGCGCTTTACAATTGGTACAATGAACAAACAGAAACCAGTATTATTATTAATTACCATGTGACATTCATGGATTTTTAAACCTTTTATCTATCTATTTCACATGTTTTTATTTTTTTATTTTTTGTATAATCAGATGCATGGAGAGCTTCAAGTGCTTTCTCCACTGGTTCCAACTCGAGAGTTCTATTTCCTGCGATATTGTCAGCAAATGGAGCAAGGCTTATGGGCTATAGTCGATGTATCTTATGATTTTCCCCGGGATAATCAGTTTGCTCCTCAGTTTCGGTCTCATCGATTCCCTTCTGGTTGCTTTATCCAGGATATGCCTAATGGATATTCTAAGGTTAGTTTTATCTTTTCCCTAATTCGACTCAAATTCATAAGCCTGCTTCGATTTTTGCTACCCAGAATTGGCAATCATAATCTCCATTACTTGGCTTACTGTCTTTTAAAAAAACTCCTGAAACAGGTGACTTGGGTTGAACATGTGGAGATCGAAGATAAAACGCCAATTCATCGTCTTTATAGAAACCTTATTTACAGTGGGTTGGCTTTTGGAGCAGAAAGGTGGCTCGCTACACTTCAAAGAATGTGTGAAAGATTCGCTTGCTTAATGGTTTCTGGCAGTTCAACTCGAGATCTTGGAGGAGGTAGATAATCCATATATATAGAGAGAGACACACACACACGACTCATTACCATATGATATCTATTTGTGATGTTCAAGGTTTCTTCTTTCTCGCTTGACTATGAACAATTTGGTGGTGGTGGTGTTTTTGAAAATTTCAGTGATTCCGTCGCCGGCAGGCAAGAGGAGCATGATGAAGCTTGCACAAAGGATGGTGACCAATTTCTGCACAAGCATCAGTGCATCTAACGGCCATAGATGGACCACATTTTCTGGGTTTAACGAGGTGGGCATCAGAGTCACTGTCCATAAGAGCTCCGATTCCGGCCAGCCAAATGGCGTCGTTCTGAGTGCGGCCACCACCATCTGGCTCCCCATCCCTCCCCAGACCGTCTTCAATTTCTTCAAGGACGAAAGAAAAAGACCTCACGTGCGTATATAACATAACACGCCTTTATCTTCCACATTTCTATATATATATATATATATATATATAAATTGGTTAGTGTTGTGACTTGTGAGATTCTTTTTTTTTTTTTAACTCCTTGTAGTGGGATGTTCTTTCGAACGGGAATGCTGTGCAAGAGGTTGCTCATATAGCCAATGGGTCTCACCCCGGGAATTGCATATCTGTTCTTCGAGTAAGACACAATTATATTTCCTTAATTGATTGTCCTGTCAGTTCATAGTTCATACACACGCACACGCACACGCACACGTTTCGTGTTTTAAATTATGTGTTCAAGTATCCTTTTTTGTTTATCTTGATTGACAAGAGATGTATATTTAATCGTAAGCTGAAATGAGAGGCATAATAAGTTTGACTTTTGTTGGGGTTGACTTTGATTCATTTGACTTGCGAATAATGATAGGCGTTCAATACGAGTCAGAACAACATGTTGATACTGCAAGAGAGCTGCGTGGACTCATCAGGATCCCTGGTGGTGTACTGCCCGGTGGATCTGCCGGCGATCAACATCGCTATGAGCGGGGAGGACCCATCGTACATCCCGCTGCTTCCGTCGGGGTTCACGGTGTCGCCGGACGGGCAGGTGGAGCAAGGCGTAGGAGGGGACGGAGCATCAAGCAGCAGCGGGTCCAGCGCGGGAAGGAGACAAGGGGGAGGTGGGTCACTGATAACGGTGGCGTTTCAGATTCTGGTGAGCAGCCTGCCATCCGCGAAGCTGAACTTGGAGTCAGTGACGACCGTTAATAACCTCATCGGCACCACTGTGCAGCAAATTAAGGCAGCCTTGAATTGCCCTACTTCCTCCTGATCATTTTCATTCATTCATCAATACTACAACCACACCCATACCCCCCAAATGACTAAATTTCGAAAAAAGAATCAAACTTTTACCTTTTTTTTTTGGGTTTTAAAATTTGTTTTTTTGGGTGTTTTAAGTGTTGTGAATTGAGTGGTGGAGGGTGTCCTTTTTTTTTAAGATGGTGATCAGAAAAGGTGTTCAGAGAGTAGCAGAGAGTGTTTGGTGGGGATTGGAGAGGGAATTGAAGGCAGTTTAGAGGAGTTAGTTGAGGAATATGAATGCAAAAATGAAGGAAGGAGCAGAAGAAGAAGATGGAAAAGACAAAGCCTCTCATCATTTACTGCTCCTCTTTTTCTACCTTCATTGCACCTCGCATCACCTTCCTTCCAATTTTTTTTTTTGGTTTTCTTTAACCTTTTTGGGAATTGTTTGGAAGAAGATGAACAAGAAGGAAGAGGGAGTCAAGAACGAACCATACTTGGTTAATTACTGTCATTATAATATTTCTGCAGATTAGGAACTGCTTGAAGCAGAACATGTATGGTTCGGGTATTGACTTTCTGTTCGCAGACCCTTTTTTTTCTTTTTTAATTCATATCACTTTATTTTTCTGTGTTGCATCAGATTTCTCTTTTTCATAATTGACGAGCTTGTTTTTACTCTTTTAAGGATTTGAATTCATAGCCTCACGTGCCCATTAGGCATATATGGAGATTATATGTCCATTTGATTTTTTTTTAAAAAAAAATCATAGTATGTTCTCTTATATTTGTGCATTTCTCATTCTCTATCTACGTCACACTGCTTTGTGTGCTAAATGTTGCATTAGTATTTTTTTTTGTTTTGATTGAAAATGGTAAAAAAGGGATTGGCTTCGGAGGGTAGTGGAGTGTCCCTACAAAAAATAATTTATTGAAGAAAATGAATGAAGGTGTGGTCCTTTTTATATTGGTTAAAGTATATAATTTTCGTATTATGAATTCACATTAAATTTTGATTTTGTTTTTAACCTATTCGTGGTTCTTATAATTTATCCCGATTTAAGTATTGGTTTTTAAAGTTTAAAAGCAATAGTTTTAATCATTTAAATTTATTTTATCTGAAATTGTTAGTTCTTATAATTATAAAAAACTTAAACATGATTTTAACATCATTAATTTTAGTTTCAAGAACTTAAATTTAATGTTAACATTGTTAATTTTAATTTTAGTTGTATTGCTGATTTCGTTAATTACGGTAAAATGATTTATTAACTATACAAGACAACATAAAAATAATTATTGTATGATATGTCCTCGTAGTTTTAATCTTCTTTCTCTTTTTTTAATTTGTATTTTTTTTTATATTTCTTAGCTTTGATCCTTGATGTTTAAATACATGGATTATGTTTCTATAGTTTCATAAAGATTTAAATGTTTAAAGGTGTTAATTAGCATTGTTAAATTAGGAACTAAAACAAAATTCCATTCAAAATATAGAAACTAAAACAAAAATAGGTTAAAAGTATTGGGACTAACAACTTTAAACATAAGGAACTTAATGGAAAAAAACAACTACTTTCAAATTTCGAGAACTAAAATCCAAAAAAGGTTAAACTTAGGGACAAAAATAGGTTTAACACTCTTACATTTATACAATGTATTTTTTTTTACCACAGAATGCATTTTCAATTCTTGCCGCCATTTTTTTTATATTAGCAAAGATACAAACCTAATGAATTTAAATACAACTCCACCATTAAATATTGTATTTTAATTTTTTTAATTTAAATTTTACAAATTCAAAAAAAAAGTTTAAAAATTTAATAAAGATGTTGTCTAGGTGAAACTTCTAAGGTGCAATTGACCAGGCTAGAATGAAGTAAATAGAAAACGCATTCAAGTCAAGTGCCCCGAACATTAATAATTTGGAGGAAAACTTCTGGCAGGTTTGAAATCGGTAAAAGTCATATCGAAATTCATATAAACCATATCGAAATTTATAAATTCTTTTTGAATTCCGTAAATTCTTCTCAGAATCTGTAAACTCATTTTTCTCAACGGATTCCCAAACATGTTTCTATTGATGGGTCAACGGACCGAAACTGATGTAGGCCCATTAGTGACGTCCAGTCCTGAGTAGGGAGAAAGAACCAAACCGCACGGCAGAAATAAGTGGAACGCTGCGTTTAAGCAGCCGATCCCCATCACTCATCTTCTCCAACACAAACCCAAAAACAGAAACACGAGACATAGGGCTCGTTTGGAAGCTGATTTGAAATCTAGGTTTTCTCTTTTATATTTTCTTTTTTTTACTTTTTTCTCTTTTCTCTTTCATACTTTTTCTCTCTATCTCTTTCTTACTTTCCTCTTTCCTACCCACTTTTTTGTCACGGAATCCGTAAAAGCTATAACTTCCCAAACATAAATCACTTTTCAAAACCTAGTTTTTACTTCGGATTCTGTGAAACCTAGATTTCAAAATAGCTTTCAAAGAGGCTCATAATCAACTCAGTATCTGATCCTGAATAGTATGTCCATGGACGAAAACGAAGAGCGAGTTTATATTCTTCTTGAATGCCCAAGAAAGAGGGGACAGGAATGGTGTGGTATTTGTGCAAGTCTGAAGCTGTACGTGTAAATGCATAGTAATGAGAGCCATGTATGTTAGTTGCAGCTCCATGACACATTTCTCAGCAATGAAGCCTTTTGTATCGAAGAGGGCTTTAGCTAGGGCAGAGTATTCAAATAATTGAATCTATAGAAGTAGTGGCACGTACAGGAATAGAACTTGGGTACCCAGACGCAAGACAGATCTCGTGGCGGCAGAGAGAGCAGCGGCGTTCTTGTGACTTGTAGTGAATAACAAATTAACAATGCAGCGAGCATGAAAAAATATGGCCGCACCGTCAATTTCTTTCCTTCATCCCCTGGCCTTGGATTCTTTCGACAAATCGGGCAGAGCATGACTTGAGAAATTTCAGTATTGGCCAGCCTCCTGAGTAAAATTGAAATCGCTCCTCTAGTTGCTTCTTCTTCTTCTTCTTCTTCTTCTTCATCATCATCCTCGGACTCTTTATCGGCTCTCTCTGGATCATCAGGCTCTTTATCAGCTTCCTCCGGACCATGGGCTTCCTCTGGACCATCAGGCTCGTCATCGGCTTTCCTCTGGATTAACGATATTACGGCTAGCTGATAACGGAATATTTTGTAATAAAAAAAGGGTAGATTTTAGATATATTAGATCTCATTTATGGATATTTTATATCTATTTGATTTATTTTATATGATTCTCCTCTCAATAGGAGTACTAGAATTAAAAAGTAACATCTCTAGAAAATCTATTGTACCTATTTTATTTTTTATATATTCAATCTGAGTTTATTTTGTATATATTTTATATCTATTTGATTTATTTTATAAGATAAAGCAGGAATATATTCAAAGACGGGTTAGAACAGTAATATTTATCAAAATCTGAGTAATAAGAAGGAAGGATACCTAATAATTGAAGAAGTGGAGTTCTTAATTGTAATTTTCTCTGAAGACTATAAGCATATTGCGAGGTCATTGTACGTGATTTGTGCTAAATTTTTTTTTGAGTGAAAGGAAATATATTATAATGACTAAAGAATACAAGGAAAAGCAAAAGAACAACAAAAGCTGAAAAGAACAAAACCAGCCCAAAGAACAAAACAGGACTGGGAAGAAGCAAAACAAAAGCAAAAGCAAATAGCTTAGTAGGAGGGTATCAGATTACAGAAATCAATAGTGTGCATGGAATACTCAGCAAGAATAAGAGCACTATTGACAAGCTGAATGGTCGAAACTTCATCACTCCCAAAAATCTGACAATTTCTAGCAGTCCAAAGCTTCCAACAGATAATACCAAAAAAAGTTTTCCACAAAATATTGCTGCCCTTCAATTCCAAATTAGCAAGCAACCAATGATTGAAAGTAGCAACTAAGAAAGTGTGAAGATTCTGGGGCGGCATAATAAGGTTCCAACAAGTTCGAGCTAGAGTACACCTTCTGAAGATGTGATCAATGTCTTCAGGCTCTTGACCACAAATCCCACAAATATCATCATCAGCCATATGCCTTCGAACCCTTTCCTTGTTAGTAAGAAGCCTGTCCTTTAACACCAACCAAAGGAAAATTCTGACTCTCTGTGGCTCTTTCCAATTCCAAGCAAGACTCCATAATTTACTTTCATCATCCCACTGGTCCTGCATCAGAAGATTATAGGCGGATTTGACAGAAAACCGACTCCCCCAGCGCCAGGTGATAGAATCTTGGACATCTTGACTAAGAGGAAGCTTAAAATTGCTGATGTCCTGAAGAATCTGTTGAGGGAGTTTACCTTGAAATTCATCCCATTTCCATTGACCATCGTGGGAGATGAAATCACTAATGGTTTCAAAGGTAAGAATTTGGACCCGAAATATAATGTATGTTCGTATTAAAAAGGAAATAAAGAGATGCAACCACTCAAAAGCTCATAAATACAACATTGATAATAAGGTTGGTAATGCGGGTTGGGCCCTAGCCATCATTTCTGGCGGGCTCGGAGACAGCTCGTTTTTTATTTTTTAAAATATATATTATATCTTTTTACCTTTTATTATCCCAATATTTTTTACAAATAAAAATTAATATTAAATTTTATTTTTATTGACATAATTGGAAAGTGAATCATGTAATTAGACAATTTATAAAAAAACTAGGCAAAACAAAAAAAATAAGGATTTATTTTTTTAAAAAAATATTTTTGGCCTGCCAACCCGCCGGTGTGGACTCAAGCTGCATAGGGGTGGTGGGCTGACCCGTTGTACCACCCCTAATTGAGAGGTATAAAGAGGTGTTCTTTTTCTTTGATAGCAACACACAAGCTTAAGTTTAAATGGAAGAAAGTTCAAAACTTGGAGATGCAAAACATTAGTAGTATAAATTAAAGTTCGACCCTGATTATTAGTTTAACATTTTCTTCGTATTCTTTTCTATTTCTTTTATCTTTTATTTGGTCAGCTCTTATATTATTCATGGGAATGTTCAAGTTATGTAGATAAACATTTATTTTGGATTATCGTAGTTTGACTATGAAATAGTGAATGACAATTTCAATTTTTAATTGCTTTAATGCTATATTTTTTATTCAATTATGTGCTTGACTGTCCTAAAAGTTGAGAAATCTGATTAGGATAGGTTTTGGTGTTCTAAAGGAGCATGTGAATAAGGAATTTAAACTAGACCTTCACTTGAATTGTATAAGATTGATTTTTATAACTTAATTTGTTTGTGGGATATGAATATATCTACTAACCCTATATAGTTATATTAGGCATGCACTTTATTTAGTCTAATTATGTAATCATCTAAGAAAATAGAGATCAGTTAACATAATTAGAATACTTTTTAGTTTTTTAGTGAATCAGAAATCCTTTTAGGTAATTAAGAATCTTAGACTAGCAAATATAACTTTAATTGCAATTAAGGGGAGAAATTAGAATTAAGAAGTAATCGAGGCTATAATAATTCAAGTTGTTGCCTAAGATTTAGAATCACCCTTAACTTTAGTTATAGTTTAGATTTAATTTATTATTCTAGTTAGATTTCTATTCTATTTTTAATATATTTATGTGTTTTGCTCAACTTAAATGAAAGTGTAAGGTTATTTCTCAACTTAATTGGTATCACACTTTTTATTAGTCGTTACAGCCCGTGCACTTACGGAGTTATTGATTCACATTTTGTGTCCATTTAGTTTTTAGTGCCGTTGTTGGGGAATATTTTAAACTTGAGCTTTGTGAATATTTTTGTTTTATTTTTTCTTATTAGTTTAAATTTCCTTTTATTTTTTTCTCAATAAAATTAAAAAATGAATGATTCACAACATCTAATTGATTCAATGATAACAGACTGTTAAACATTTGTTTTTTTATTAGAAATGCATCTGGATGAAATGAGACAAAAATAAATGTTGGTTGAGTTGAAAATATTGATTATTCTAAATATAATTACTTTTTTTGTGTTTATTGTGGAGAGAGTTATTTATATAAGCATTGCCCATTTAGCACAACCACTGCTTGAGAAGGAGATGATTTCACTAGGAATCAATCTTATTTTGATAATTCTTTTAGTCTTGGTTGGAATTTAGAGCAACAAGAATCTTGGGAATCACATTTAAAATTGATACAAATATACTCTTTTTTATCTAGATTTTATTTCATTGAATTTTTCTAGAAAAGTTTTTAATGGGACGGCATCATGATGTATATTTATAAATGTTATACTCTTTTTTTTGTTCTACTAGCTTTTTCTCTCATGAGGTTTTTTTAGGTTGATCAACTAGGCGTACCTTTAATCATGAGCATTTAAGGGGAATGTTATGATTTATGAATATTATTATGTAGATGTTTATATATCCCATTATTCTCTTATTATGTAATCTTTGATATTGATATACTCTGATATTATAAATATATATCTACAAATATAAAATACCACGTATGTATTATACCTTTTGAAGATAATGAATACGAGCTATTTTTCATTACTCCCTCCTTTTCTCTTTTCTTCTATCCTTTTTTTTCTTAAATTCACAACAAATAATTTTTCAGGGTATAAAATGCCCCGCGGTTCACGTAAACCCGCCAACTCGAGACTCGTCGGGCACTGATCACTGATCAGATCAATCCATCTGGTTCAACCCGAGGTGTATTCACCAGGCCGTCGCCTCACTGACAGTCACTCGCATTCTCACAGTCGCTGGCAGGCTGGCTCTCTCTCAACCCAGCAGCGACTTCCCTCCTCCAAGCTCCCGTCGCTGATAGATCACTCTCCGTCTCTCCTCGTCATCTCTTTCAATTCTCGGCCTCGCTCACTGCCTCGTTGGTCCTTCTCCTCCTTCTTCCTCATCAGCTAATCTAATGATATTCTTATTATTTGCGCCTTATCTCTGCTCTTCTCTGTTTACATTAACTCTTTAACTTCGAGTTTTTGTTCCGTAATTTAACATGTTAACCATGATTCAGGCTCCAGTTTGTTCTATTGGTATTACTGCGTCTTTCAGTTTGTCTGTTTCTTTTCTTTTCTCTTTAGCTTTTGAGTTTCGTTTAGGTGTTGGATTCGAAAGCTGCCTTTGATGGGTTTTATTGTATCACTTTTGTAGTAAAGCATCCATCTTGTATAATGTATATGCATTGGGAACCAAAATTGGGGAAGAAGTATTAATATGTTCATAAGAAAGCTTCCATCTTTCTTCTTAATTCTTATCAGTTCGCTGGGTTCTGTTGCAAGTAGCAGATCTCTTGTCTGCCACTGTCTTGATGGAATTCTTTCTGCTAAGCTATTTGTCATTTTTTTTTTATTTACATTCAAATCAATATGTATAACTTTATCTTATAATGATCACTTTGTGATTATTACTTATGCTATCTTTGAGAGAGTGATAAATTTGAATATTTACTTTTAGAGTTTTGACCTTATTTTTATCATCTATTGCTTTAATTTGAATACTCTAATTGCTCCCAGACACTTCTTTGAACATAATATAGCAGTATCTAGATTTAAAGTTGGTTTACACTTTGCATGATTTGTCCCCAAAGAATACCATTCTTTGCATGATTTGTCCCCAAAGAATACCATTCTTACCTCCCATAGGGGAAAAGAAAATAAAAAATGGACAAATCGTGGTCCTGGATCAAACCACCCCTGCTGATTACCAAGTCTGGTCCATCAGTTTGGAATCTGTTTTTCTTTCCCATCTCAAAGGGATGAAGCCATTTTTGTAAATCTTACTTGACACTGAAGGTTTTGATATTGTGATTATATGATTGACTCACAGCTTCTACTTTGTTATTCTCCAGCAGCGCTTGGACAACTACAATGATTTCGGCCATTGCTTGGGTCCCTAAAGGGGCTTCAAAGTCCCAACCTGTTGTGACCGACCTTCCTTCAAAAGAGGAAATCGAGGAATTCATTAATGGGTATTCTTATTTTCTGCCCTTCTTTCTGTTTGGTAATTTATTGGATTTTATTCCATGGCTGCACATGCTGAGGCCAGTTCTTCTGGTTGTTTCTGTATGTGAGTTCTTGTTCTTCATTTGTGAATGATCAAGCATCTAGCATGGCATCCTTGACTTCCAAGTTATCAGTCAAGAGCCAACAATGCTACGTCAATTGCTGATTATCCTTCCACTTGATTGTATTATTCTGTTTAAACAGAATTTTTCTTTTTGTGCTTAATTAATTTGTATAGGAAGCATGCATAGTGTTGTACAAATATTTTGTTTGTGTCTCACTGAATCAATCAATGAAAGCAATATAGAGCTTATTTCATTTTGGTGCTATGTTTTAATAGTAAGACTTCCTTCTGGATCATGATCCTTTCTTCAAATTGTTTTGATGCGTTTTTGTGGTAATTGGATTCCCTTCAATTCAATTGAATTAAAGGTGAACTGCCTCTAAGTGGAATGAGAGTGAAAGATGGTGTATATGAGATTTCTTTCTCTCTCTTTCCCCCCATTTCTGCACTGGATTCGTGAATTGATCAAGAGCATTAGTTTGGGAGGAGAGAAGAGATAGGGGTAGAGCCCATCCCCTCCCTATATCTTTCTTCATTTGAGAGCCACTTCACTATTTGCCTAGAGGATCCAAATACATTATTGGGTGTGCATTTCTTTAGCAAAATTACAGAAAAGGTCACATATCATTAAGAGGTTTTGTAGGTAGCCAGAGTCCATTAGGTTGTACGACCTTAGTAGCCTGGAAATGGAAGGTGCGTATCTCTTCTAAATTCCTTTGACATGCATAAATATTTGTATATAACATTTCCGATGTGGTTGTATAACCTGACATACATAAAGACTATATGAATCGCAGTCTTAGAAAGCATGCATTTTGCTGGTTTAGAATGATATGGAAGTTTCGCCTTCATATTTGGTTTGATGAAGAAGTTTAAGTATCAAAGATAAGTTACAAACTCTTGCAATCCTTTTGTTTATTTTTTATAGTGGAGGCAGTGAGAATGAAGAAAATGACGAAGATATGGACATTGGTGCTAATGATCAGGATGATGAAGTCACTCAAGCATTGTCTGTGGCAGATGCACTTGGAAAGTCATTAGTCGAAAAATGTGATGATATAACCCTTGGCTTAAAGGAGCTTGACATGGACAATTATGATGAAGAGGATGAAGGTTTGCTGAACTGATTTTGTTCAATTAATGCTGAGCTGATATTAGATGCTTTTTTGTTAGAAGCATGGGTAGTAGTTGAATTACTATGTCCAGGGATTATGTGAAAGAGGAAGAACTGTTCCTTTTTCTGTGTCTTCGCCTTTTGGGTGTTACATTGAACACTATATAATATTCCTGATTCTTAGAGTACCTATCGTTCTATAAATGAGTTGCATATTCTGCTGAATCTAGGTGTTGAGCTATTCAGTTCGGGGAATGGCGATATTTATTATCCAAGTAATGATCTAGACCCATATCTCAATCATGAAAATGTAAGTTAAAAATTCTTGTGTACATTGATTTGTAGATGTCATCCCTTGCTGCGTTCTATTAATGCTTAAATATAAATTCCCTTTATGTGATTCAGGATGATGACTCTGAAGAAGCTGAAGACATGACAATTTATCCAACAGATTCTGTAGTTGTTTGTGCATTGATAAAGAAACATGACTATTGCCTTGAGGTAAGAGAAATGCTAGCTCTGGAATAATCTTCTCTTCCATTCACAAGTTTCCCATCTTCCTTGTCAGATAGGAGATAAAATGGAAATTGAAGAGTTTTTTTATATCTTCGCTGGTAGGTTTTGATACTTGACGACTCAAATTCTAGTGAGATAAACCAGTATATTCGCAATGATATCATAATTACAGCATGTCCACTTTGCACAGCCTGGTCAGATTCGCCTGTTAAAGGGGGAGAAAGAGGTGAGACCTACTGACATTTTGATTGATATTTAAGGCATGCATATCAGTGTTTATTAAATACATTTTGATTGATACACTTGACAAGAATAAAGATGAACACTTTCTTAGAAAACTCTTAATTAGAAGATGATGCTATGGTTTTTAATTAGAAGTATCTTCTTTCTAATCTTATTTGGGAGGAATTACTTTTAAAGTTTTCTTGAGGATTTTTTAGTTCGGCTTCTTAAGGACAGTGTTCCTAATGATATAGAAAGTAATTTCAAGTCTCTTTTGCGTTGGAGTCCTTGTTATTACTTGTTTCTTCTCATTTGACTGAGGAGGATATTTTCCCCTCTTCTTTTGTAAGTTTCTCTCCTTAATATTAAAAATTCTTTTTGTCAAAAAAACATTTCTTGTTGCTTGTAATTACTTTAATTTGCTCGTTTGTTTTTAATTGCAATGATTGCATGATTCAGTGAAAATGCAAATAGTACATGATTGATATAGGCTGCAGTTGCTCAAAGTATTTGTGGAACTTCTCACTCCACTCATTTATGAATCATTCCTCCCCTCTTACTTAATATAATCTCCGGATCTTTAGGGAAACAAACCTTTGCCAATCATGTTTTTTGATAAGTGATAATCATTACTTTAGTAGGCTGCAAAGTGATGAATTATAGCAAAGAAATTCTACTATTAGTTCCATTCTGCAAATAATCGAATAGGTTCACAAGTGCTGTTAATCAAAGCTGGTGTAGACCGTTAAACATTTTTTTCCAATGGTTAGGTATCTGTGTATGTGTTGAGATAACCTGAAATCACCACAGTAAGTTATGCTCAAAAGTTGATTGATATATACTTTATGACTTTAACTGATTCTCTTAAATGTAACTACAATATGTTCACAGGGAACTTCATCGCTGTTGGTTTCGAGGATGAACCTTCCATCGAGATTTGGGATCTTGACATTGTTAGTGGAATGTGTCTATGAAATCTCTAATGTCTAATAAGTTTGCTAAAACTTGGAGGTTGTTTTGCTGGGTCTTATTTAATTTTCTGCTATTCTCAGGTTGATGAAGTGAAGCCATGTATGGTTTTAGGGGGCTTTGCCAAGAAAAAGAAAAAAGGGAAGGTTTGTTTCAAATTTATGATAATTGCAGATCTCCAATCCCCATAAAATTGTATTTGCCTCCATTAATCTCTGAAAAAACATAGTATCATACTTTAATAGTAGGATAAGGCTTATAATGGGCATATAGGAGGAAAGAATGTCTATAAGTGATCATTTTCCAAGTATGCTAGGTGTTGATATATAGCTTTGCAATAAGTGGTTAGATAATTGAAACTCCAAATCTGCCTTTGCAATACATAGATTTTGCAAAACCACTTAATTGATTATATATCTTTGGTGCTTTCAAACTTCATAAAGTGAACCACAGCTAATGCGTATCTCTAGACGCAAATCAAAATACAGATGTTTTATGCATGGTAGGCTTTATGCTGTGTATATAGACATCACTAATATGTTCTTGCATTTTGGTGAAGGCTGTTTTGTTTTAGTTTGCATGTTAGAAGAAAAGAGTTTTTGGGAGTTGATAAAGATCTGATCGACTCTCCATTTTCTTTGATTCTTCTATATGTAAATCATTGTTTGGCCATTTGGTTTTGTCAACTTGGATTTCTATTCTCTGGGTGAGCATATTTCTCTGATTCAGTTAAAATATTCAATTTGGTGACAGCAATCCAATAAGTTCAAGGATGGCAGTCATACTGATTCAGTACTTTCTCTCGCCTGGAACAAGTACCACTATTAAATTTGAATTTTAATCCTATCTTTGTTTTTCTAGATGGCTTCTCTAAGAGGAGGCTTTTATTATCCTTTTGTGTCTGGGATCCTTACTCCTTATCCTGTTCCCAAAAACAATAATACAGCAATATACTTGCAAGTGGTGGTGCTGACAAGCAAGTGAAGATCTGGGATGTGGCTGCTGGGAAGTGTGACATCACCATGGAGCATCACTCAGACAAGGCAAGAACTTGGAACTAAGCTTAATCGGACCTGCTTTATTTTCTTAGCTTGCTTTTTATTGATTATAAAGAAGTTTCTCCCTTCGCTGTAAGCGTATTTGGGACAATAACAAATGTATAATATTGCGTGGGTTTTGATTAACAAATTTTACATAAATCCTCTTTCATCAATGGTTTTGCATTATCCTGATGCCTCTCAAATTCACTCTGGTTGAAATATCCTGTCAGGTTCAAGCAGTTGCTTGGAATCATTATGCACCACAAATTCTTCTCAGCGGGTCTTTTGATCAAACTGTAGTCATGGTAATGTCCTAATATCTTAAGTTACTTCTACTTTGTCTTCCAATCCTACATTGAAAATTTATTATGTCATAGTTGTATGTTCGAGTAAAGACAATGAATGTTTGAAAGTCATCTGTGGTGTCTCAGTTACGTCAGTATGTGAATCTTGATTTTATGTACTGTCATGTGTGTATCCATTATTTTTCACAGTAAACTCGATGTTTCTAATGCCACTTAGCAGAAAGACGCAAGGATGCCATCACATTCTGGCTTCAAGTGGTCAGTTCCAGCTGACGTAGAGAACTTGGCTTGGGATCCACATGCTGAGCACTCATTTGTGGTATGTTCTTTTTGTTGTTTTTTTCAGTGCTTATATTTTACTGGTCATATTTCATGTAGTTCTTATCTGATTGTTTTCCACGTTTGGGAAAAATAATGAGCGGTTAATTTTATCCAAATTGATAAGCTCTTTTGATATTTTTAGTGGGTTTGGGATTTAGTTTTTTCTGGGTAATCCTGACTTGAAGTTTCATTTTAGGTGAGTCTCGACAACGGTATTGTCCAGGGTATCGATGTCCGTGCCATCCAATCCAATTCAGCATCTCAGTCAACTATTTTTACTCTTCATGCCCATGATAAAGCTGTTACCTCAGTATCCTATAATCTGTCAGCAGCTAATGTATGTATCTTCAACTGTTTGGTCAGATCAGAATTTTCTTAATTCTTCAGTGCTCTTTTGTAACTGGGCTCTCTTGACATGTCTTGCAGCTTCTGGCGACTGCATCCATGGATAAGACGGTAATTGTTAAGCCATGTTTGTTAGTAGCCTGCATATGTATCTTATATATTGGAACTTTATACAAGTGATTGCTTATTTTGCTTTGCAGGTAAAACTTTGGGATTTGTCAAACCAACAGCCATCTCATGTAGCTTCCTATGATCCTAAGACGGTAAGTTACTTGATTTAATAACTTAAGCAATACTGATACTGTCATTAATATGAGAAATGACTATTTAAGTTCAATTAAAGTGTTGTGTTTACGTTACGTGCCAAAGGATGTGGATGCATTATTATTTAACCAATAATGGGGCTTTATGGCTATAATTTTTTTTTTCCTGTTCCATTTTTTCTCGGTTATGGTAGGGGCCTGTCTTCACTATTTCTTTCTCAAAGGACGATCCTTTCTTGTTGGCAATAGGAGGCTACGAGGGAAAATTGAAAGTGAGTGTAAAGGCCACTGTAATAATGTAATTTATTATTTTATTTTCTTGATGATCATTAATTAATGAGAACAATTGTAATGCCTGAAAATTTGCAGGTCTGGAACACCTTACTGGATGCTGGCGTCTCTCAAATGGTGAAAAGGAAATAAATAATGGGATATCATGAATGATATTCAGCATTTTAGGATACTAGGAAGGATTTATGATAGAACAGTATTGAGATTTTATTTAAAATTTTTGTAATTTATTTTATGGCTGTATATAGTTTCCTAGTAGGTTTTCTTGGCCTTTCTATTTTATCTTATTCCCTATATTAGATTGTTTCCCATTTTATGATTTCTTTTTACTTGAAATTTAGGTTTGGTTTTATGTAGTCTTGTTTATTATTAAGTAATTATTTTTTTAATAATTGCACTGACAGAGGTTGTCATGCTCCATAATTATAGCTTGATATTACTTTTGTTGGGGATATCTTTTAGCAAAACTTTGTCAAGGTGCTTGGTAAATGATAGTTTGTCATCTCCAGATTGGGTAGCACAAACTCAATAGAAAGTTCTGTGACATATGATTTAGAAACGATATAAATTGTTTTTTATTCAATAAAATGCCATGAGACAACTGTGCAAGAGAAATCAATGGTCAAGGTGCTTAAATTATGGTTTACAGCTTGGTGAACCAGCCAAGTTGCCAAATTTCTTTATAAACATGCCTAAACTCTAATTGTCAATTAAATTAAATAAGGTATATAATATATAATACATATCGTGCATGTTTGGGAATCCTTTTTCCCCAACAGACATGTAAATCAAGATAAAATGTAATTTGAAATCTGTAAAAGGTATTTTGAAATACGTAATAAGTATATTGAAATCTGTAAAAGTATCTTGAAATCCGTAAAATCATCTCAGAATCCGTAAGCTCACTTCTCTCAATGGATTTGTAAACACACGATATTAACGACATAATTCGTTCAATACATATTAAAATTTGACAGATATATTGGTATTTCAAAATTACGATATATTACATTTAACCAAATTAAAGATTTTTCCCGGCCCAAAAAAATTGAAGATTTTTTATTCACAAGAAACTAATTTCACTTGGAATGTAATGTAGCCCAACTTCTGACCCTTGATTCCCCCCTTTAAAATTTCAAATTATTATGTATTGAATTGGAACTAGAAAGGGCATAAGAATGTAAGATCTAGTTGACTAATTTAGAGAAATTAAAAAAAATTAAATAAATTACTTAATTAGAACATATGTTACATGATTTTTTGAAATATATATATATATATATAATAGGATTATATATTTTAAAATTTTCATATGAATGTTTAAAATCTTTACATCCTTTTGTTTTAAACTTTCTTTGTTCCATCTATAAGCTCTTATTATTAAAGATTTTGCAAGCTAATTGAACAATTAAAACCTTAGAGAAACTCGTCTCTTGATTTTTGACAATACAAAGCATCACAAGAGTTGATCGCTATCTTATAACCCAACTGTATTATATCCCTGAATACAAACCACAAGTTAAAACTTACAGAGGAAAAGCTTTTCATTCAATTTGTTAAATAACTAAATACAACTTGTTCCTTAAATAAGGAAACCTGCTAACCCCTAACATGACTTAAAATGCTTAAAAAAGATATAATATCATGATGTCATCTACTTAATTGAATCAAAGATATTGATATTAAATAATATCCTTGAGATCCCTAATTGACACTCATATATTTACAATAATATCCTAAAAGATAAAATATTAATATATTTTAAAGATCTTTAACATGAATCAGAATATCCAAAATGTAAATCCAATCTTTCTAATAATTAACTAAATACAAAATCTTAATTAATAAAATTACATATAAAATAAAAACAAAAAGATTTAATTTTCTTCTTCCACGTGCGTCTCTTGATAGTTAAATGCGAAACATAATATCTAATTAATTAATATAATTGCTCTCTCGATTCCTATCACTTCCAGCATGTTCACTCTGCATAGCTTAGTCAGATTTCCCCCTTAAAGGGGAGAAAGAGGTGAGACCTGACACTTTCATTGATACTTAAGGCATACATGTTAATTTTACATTTGTGGGGTGCAAATAGGCTTCTCTTGACAAGAATAAAGATAAAAACTTTCTTAGCAAAACTCTTATTTAGAACATAATGCTATGGTTTTTAATTAGCTATACCATCTTTTTAGTCTTCTCTGGAAGGAATTGCTTTTATGATTTTATTTTTGAGGATTGTTTAGTGTGGCTTCTTCATGACAGTCTTCCTTATGCAGTTAGAAAGAGATTTGAAGCCTATTTTGAGTTGAAACCCTGGTTATTTCTTTTGTTTCTTTTCATTTGATTGAGGAGGATCTCTTTCCCTCTTCATTTGTGAGTTTCTCTCTTTGTTAAACAAAAATTCTTTGTTTTCAGAAGGGGAAAAACATTTTTTGACGCTTCTTCTCCTGCTCTCACAATGTCTGGATTTAAACATGTGACCATGTTGCAGACTCTTAGCCTCAAAATCAACATGACATTCAAACCATTAACATTTTTTTATTTCTTCTAATTACTATAATATAGGCTGCAGTTACTCCATGTGTTTGTGGAGCTTTGCCTTAATTTTCTCATCACAAGGCCTGACATCTTAAAAACTAAATCCCTACCCATCTCCTTCCTTTCCTCAATAAAAAATACATGTAAAAGTAAAGTGCTTCCTCCTCCTTCTTACTCCACTCATTTATGAATCATTCCTTCCCCCTTCCCAAATATAATCTCTGGATCTGTAGGGAAACAAACCTTCCAGAATCATTTTTTTTACATGCGATACCATCACTTTAGTAGGCTGCATTAGTGAGGAATTAAAAGAAAAAATAAATCTTGGTTCCATTCTGCAAATAATTGAACGTGTTCATAAGTGCTTTTAATCAAAGCTGGTGTTGACTACTAAACAAATTTTCAACGGTACGTGATTTTTTATATAAAGAATGGGCTTTAAAGTAACGGTAAGGTTGCTACCATGTGATCCGGAGTTTACAGATTTAAATCTTGAAAACATTCTATTCACTTGTCGGATTAAAGCTACGTACATTTATCCTTCTCCAAACCCCATCTAACCTCATGCACTTTTTTAGGTGATTGCTTATATTTGGCATAACCTAAAATCACCAGGATAGATAACAAGTTATGCCAAAAATTTGATTTGATATGACTTTATTCTAACCAATTCTCTTGATTGTAACTACAATATGTTCACAGGGAACTTCATCGCTGTTGGTTTTGAGGATGAACCTCCATCGAAATTAGGGACCTTGACATTGTGGGTGGATTGTGTCTATGAAATCACTAAGGTCTAATAAATGTACTAAAATTTGGATATTGTTTTCCAGAGTCGGATTTAATTTTCTGTTATTCTCAGGTTGATGAAGTAAGGCCATGTATGGTTTTAGGAGGCTTTTCCAAGAAAAAGAAAAAAAAGGGAAGGTTTGTTTCAATTTTTTTTATAATTGCATCTTTCAAATGGCCATAAAATTGTATTCACCCCCTTTGTTCTCTAGAAAGAAACATAGCATAATCATTTAATAATGGAAAAATGCTTATAATGGGAATTTAGGTGGAAAAGATATCTACAAGTGGTCGTTTTCCAAGTATGGAAACTATGTGGTGATAGATGGCTGAGCAATTAATTTTCAGATGATTGAATATTCAAATCTGCCTTTGCTTAATTGCATGTGCCTTTTGAAATCAGGATTCTTTCACAAAACCACTTAGATATGTTTGGTGCTTCTGAACATCATAGAGTGAGCCTTTGGATAATGCGTATTACTAGATGCGACTTAAAATACAGATGTTTTATGCATGTGAGGATCTATGCTGTAACTAAAATGGTCTTGCATTTTGATGAAGGCTGTTCTATTTTAGTTTGGATATCATGTGTTCCATCTGAAGTTAAAATATTGAGAAACTAAAATGAGTTAATTATAGATAAAGATCAATTAGCCACAAAAGTATAGAGAAAGATCTGGCTGACTCTGTATTTTCTTTGAGTCCTTTATATGTAAATTATTGTCTGGCCATTGTATTTTTCAACATTGGATTTCGATTATCTGGGTGAGCATGTTTCTCTTATTCAGTTAAATTTTCAATTTGGTGACAGAAATCCAATAACTTAA
This sequence comes from Vachellia pachyceras, assembly GCA_025593235.1. Taxonomy (NCBI): domain Eukaryota; kingdom Viridiplantae; phylum Streptophyta; class Magnoliopsida; order Fabales; family Fabaceae; genus Vachellia; species Vachellia pachyceras. The sequence continues at coordinate 19,085 of JANTPZ010000100.1, read as the reverse complement.
AGGACTGCATCGTTAAATTTGAATTTTAATTCTACCTTTGTTTTTCTATATGGCTTCTCTAAGTGAATATCTGGAATGTGGTACGTGTTTGGGAATCTGAGTGATTCTACACAAACCAAAATGAGTATGAGAAATGAGTTTTATTTTGGCTTGTGTGCAATAAAGGCACAACATGCTTCCCAAACAAGCACATGGCTGCTGTGAAGTGTGACATTACCATGGTGCATCTCTCAGACAAGGCAAGAACTTAGAACTAAGGGAATGACCTGGTTCATTTTTCTAGTTCATTCTTTATATATGGTTTTCCCTTTGTAATTGTTCCAAATATGCTATGAGAAGAGGCGTAAAAACTTTTGGGAACCATTTTGCAAGTGCACATGCTTTCACTCAATTTTATAATTTGACACCTACGCTTATTTCTCTCTTTATTAAATCTTTTAATTTTGCTCTATTAGTACAATCAGCATTGTAATTTTGCCTCTTTTAGCACAATGAGCCTTGTAATTTTGCTCTATTAGTATCATTAGCCCCTGTACATAAGCTAAATGTGCTAACCAAGTAAATTTAAATAATTTAATAAAGGATAAATAAGCATATTTATCAAATTAAAAATCGAGTAAAAGCATATGAACTTGAAAAGTGGTTCCCCCAATTACAAATGTAGAATATTGGGTTGATTGTGATTAACTTTACACAACGATTTCTACATAAATCCTCTTTCACCGTCTAGAGTGTTTTACAATACTCGTTAGATTTATAAGTATTCCTAAATCTGAATAATCTGATATCCTGAATATAGCTAACAGTTTAATAAGACTTTCTTGGGGTGTATAGTTGGTCAAGTTCTACATTATTAAGGAGGGAGAAATATTGTAATTTAATTGTCCGTGATTGACTTAGAGGACTTGCGCAGATATCCTGATGCCTGTCAAATTCACTCTGGTTGAAACTATACTGTCAGGTTCAAGCCGTTGCTTGGAAACATTATGCACCACAAATTCTTCTTAGTAGGTCTTTTGATCAAACTATAGTGTATCTCAAGTTACTTCTACTTTGTCTTCCAATATTACACTGAAAATTTATCATGTCATAGTTGTATATATATCTGCATGTGCTGAAAAGAGAATGAATGTTTGGTCCCTCAAGTTTGTTCTTATTTTGATTTTGGTCTCTCAAGTTTCAAACCATGGGTTTTGGTCTCTTATGGGGGAAAAATGGTCTAGGGCTCTATTAAATTATAGGGATAAGTGTTTTCATTAGAATGAAACTTTTGGGACTAAAACCAAAATGAGTGAGCTTGGAGGATCAAAGATTGTATTAACCCATGTTTAAAAGTCAATTGTGGCATTATGTAAAACTTGATTATATGTACTTATATATACATCCAATATTTTTCACTATAAGCTCCATGTTTCTAATTCTGCTACACTTAGGAGAAGGACTTAAGAATGCCATCACATTCTAGCTTTAAGTGGTCAGTTCCAGCTGATGTAGAGAGCTTGGTTTGGTATCCACAGGCTGAGCACTCATTTGTGTTTTGTTCTTTTTGTTGCCTAATTCAGTTCTTATGTTTTCCTAGTTGTATTTCATTCGGTTCTTATTTATTTGACTGTTTTACATGAATGGGGGAAAATGAGGGTTGCCAATGATATTGTAATCTAATGACATGAAAGCTCTTCTGTAAAAGGCAGGTCACGGTGCCTGTCCCTTTAATTCACAAAAAAAAAAATGAGGGGTTAGTTTCATCCAAATTGATAAGCTTTTAATTTTGGTATTTTTACTCTTCATGCTCATGATGAAGCTGCTACTCCAGTATACTATACTCATGTATATATCTTCAACTGTTTGGTCATATCAGAATTTTCCTAATTCTTGAGTGCTCTACTGTAGCTGTGATCTCTTGACATGTCTTTTGGCAGCTTCTGGCGACTGCATCCATGGATAAAACGGTAATTGTGAAACCATTTGTTATTGTCCTGCATCTCTATCTTTATATAATGGAACTTTAATGTAAGTGACTTCTTATTTTGTTCTGCACGTAAGACTTTGGGATTTGTCAAACCAACAACCATCTCATATAGCTTCCTATGATCCTAAGACAGTAAGTAGCTTGGTTTCTTTCCCCTTGATTTCATTGTCCCCGTGTCATGAATCTCACATCAGGTAGGTTACCTTGAAGTAGAGGCTTTATAAGGTTATGGGCTTTCCAATTTCGACAGCTATCTTTTGTTCAAAACTTCTGATCATTACGCTGTAAGTGCCTTATCTTTTTTAAGGCAACACTGATGTTGACACTAATATGAGAAATGACTAAAATGCAATTCAAATGTATTGATGTATGTTATGTGCTGAGTTTCTGATACTGCATTGAACATGATATGGATGCAATATTTACTCAATAATGGTTCTTTTATAGCTGTGACTCCACTCCCCCCCCCCCCCAAAAACACCAAAACAAAAAAATTTTCTCCGTTTTGTTAGGGACCTGCCTTCACCATTTCTTTCTCAAGGGACGATCCTTTCCTGTTGGCTATAGGAGGCTACGAGGGGAAATTGAAAGTGAGTGTAAAGGCTTCTATAATAACATAATTTATTACTTCCCCAAGCCTTGACATAAGTCCCACTTTGCTGGAGTTCAATTCCTTCATTAAAATTAGTCTTATATTAAGGACTAAAGGAGTATTTTTTTCTTGATAATAATTGATTAATGAGAATAACTGCAATACCTGAAAATTTGCAGGTCTGGAACACCTTATCTGATGCTGGCGCCTCCCAAATGGTGAAAGGAATAAATAATGCGATGTTATGAAAAGATATAGAGTATTTTAGCATGCAAGGAAGGATTTATGGTAGAACAGTATTTAGGTTTTTTTTTTGGATTCAAAAATTAACTGTGGAATGAGACTTTTTAAATTATGCAACTGATATTCCACATTATGTGCAACAAAGCTTCCATATTATCCAATTGACAATCCATATATGCAATTGAATTTTTACAACATGCAATTGAGCTTCTATAAGGGTTCAATACTAGATCTCATTCTCTAATTATTTTCCCAATGAAGATTTATCCCCAATCCTCCCCTTTTTTGACTAAATATATAGGATTTATTTAGAACTTTAGTAATTTGTTATATTTGTTTCCTAATAGGTTTTCTTGGGCTTTGTATTTTTTCCTATATTAGATTGTTTCCCATTATAAGATTTCTTTTACTTGAAATTTAAGTTAGGTTTTATGAAATCTTATTCCGGATTAAGTTGCTATTATTTTAATTATTATAAATACTTAATTCTCTACAAATAGCACGATTGTCATATTGCTCCATAATTATGCTTGAAATTTTAGTTACATTTGTTGAGAGTATATTTTAGCATGCCTTTATACATCCCATCACATCGAGGCATGTTCATGGTATTTATTAGCTCTAAATTAGTTTGGCATAAATTCAACAGACACCCTCCATCACATATCATTTAGAAACTTTTTTTTTTTCATAATACGAGATCTCACAAAAAAACTGTGAAAGGGAGGTCATATCAGATCTCAAAATATTTCTGCAATTTAAAGGTGGGTTGTCAAAAATTAAGGTGCCTAAATTATTGTTGAAAGCTTGATGAGCTAGCCAATCAACACATCTGTTTGCTTCTTTGAAAACATGTATGGCCAAAATATTTTAAAATAATTCCCCTTGTCCTTGGATTTAGTTAGCGAAAGGATCAACCCTTACAAATGAAGAGTTACATTAAATGCCACTTAGTTGCTCCTCCAGTCGAGATGCTAGGGGAGTTATATTCATAACTTATTAGTGAAGTTGTAAACCTACTTATTGTGCCATATAAAAAAGATTTTGCTTGTCTTACTATTCTACCCGTAGGGATAGGCCTTTGCGCGTTCAACGTACTCTATATCATTATGGGCCCACTTGATTTTTTGCTCAAATGTGCAATTTTTTTTTTTCAAAGTATTGCAGGACATAAATTTTATCATCTCTCTTAACAGGGATTCGAGTTTTGACGTGTTACGTTGTGAGTGGTTAACCTGGTTAACCTCTTGAAATGAGCCAACCCACTATGGGTCCACTTGCTGTTCAAGTTAACTGGTTCATCATACACACCCACATTGGTTCATCAATACCACAAACAATGGCAAAGTAAGAGAATATGTCCAAGTTATGCCTCACAATAAAAGCCTTATAGCCATCCATCATAGTTCTCCTTTTTCATTTCATTTTCACAATAATAGAAATTCCCCTTCGTCTTGTGGAACCTTGTGGCTTCTTCTTCACCAATCAGATACTTTCATCACTCACAATTGTGGCCTTCGTTCACACCTCTCACCAAAGCCATTTCTCACAACTTGAAAACTGCTCGCAATTCTTCACAGTCACAGATCCAATCAGTACAGATGAGATCAATTCATTTTGCTTTTAGTAGTGTTAATATCATTTCTTTTTCAACTGAGTCCTCAAGACTTAGTGAACATGGGTTACGGTAGAGCATGTAATTGCGTTAAATAGTCGTTGAGAGAACATCATCATTCTTATGATCCTTCCCAACCTAACATAAATGAATCAAGATTTGATATAACTTTCAGATATCAGGTGATTTGGTGTAACGGATAATTTTAAATATGGCAGTTTGTCCTTATGATTTTTCACATGGTAAGAAATTATAATTAAATCCAATTTAAAAAACTAAGATTTAAATTCAAGGCTATACTTTTAACAAATTCTTATTAAGACTAAGATAACTGGTTAGGAATTTATGAATCTTGTTAAATGATTAAATTACCCCTCACTTTTTTTATAGCCACCTCTTGGAATTCAGGGTACTAAGGTAAATTCACAAAATCTTGAAATTCCTAATTAGTCTTCTTAAATCTGATCAAGAATGTATTAAAATTGCATATTTAAATTTAATATTTGGTATTTCAACTTGAGACTTTTTCTAACATAAGATTTAAAAAGTACAAACCAACCTTCACATTTCTTTAAAAAAAATCAAATATTAATCACAAAACCAACTTAGGACTGAAAATGGAAATATCAAGGGACATGTAATTACAATGGAGGGACCCATGTCTGCAAATAGAAGGAGGTACAAGGAGCTGAGAGTCAATAACATGTTTGGATTCAAGGCCTTTAAAGGATATATATATAAATGATAGAGAACAGTCTCAATCACATACAAACTCAAAATCACATCTTAATCTGTCACTCTATGTATCCATCACTTTCAATTATTATTCTTCATAAAAATATCCAACTTGTTGTATACAAATTGAACACTCCAATTTATGAGAATTACAAAAATAAAGTAATAAACCAAGTTCAATATCCAAAAACTTTTTTTTTTTTGCATATGATATGTTTTATTTCCCATTCCCCCAATGATTTTATTTCATTTCAGTGTAATGTTGGGGAAATACAACTTTTCTATTAAAACAAAGTTCATTCAAAAATATCAAAATGACTCCAATTTAAACAATCCCAAATCAGTCTATTGTACTAAAATGTAAATTCAAAATGGTTTTGCTTTTACAATATTTCTCATTCACTTAAAAAACTAGTAAAATGAATATTTACTAAAACATGTCATTTGCTTTTACAATAATTTTGACTTTTTGGTTATTTTTCTAAGATTTTCTCTAATAAATTAGTAATACCTATGAACCTATATCAGTAGTCTTATACTAGATAAATGCCTGTCTTCTAGCTGATAGTAATTTGGGAATATTTTTGTTGGATGGTTTTATTAATACTAATTGTTTTATGTAAAAATTACACAAAGCTATATGCTGCCTGGGTATTTGACATAGTTTTGTGTTACTTCAATCAACAATTTATGATAATGTTAAAAGAAATTATAAAGATAAATCAAGTTTTTGAGTGTGTAAACTGTTAAAGTTTGGCCCATGCTTTGTTTTTAAATATTTAAAATGGAGTGACAAATTTGGTAAGAATGCGTTACATCTAATGTCAGATAAGCAAATGTTAGATCTTAGACATAATAGTTGGAGGTCTCCAGCTGCATCTCACTTTCAAGATATTTAGATTATCATTGATTTTAATGGTACCAAGGCCAGCCTTGAGAAATATCAACACACACACTTTCATATAATTAAGGAACTAAATTTGGAATAAAAATCTAATAAAAACTCGGATCATTTTGTGTTTTGAGGAACCAAAATATCTAATTTTAAATTTAAGGAAACAAAATTGAAATAAAGAAAAAATTGAGAGACCAAATATTTTATTAAGCATTAGGATTGTTAAATCTTAAATTCAAAATTCCATTAAAATTTAATTTTTACAAGAGTATATTAAATATATAAATTTAACTACGTGGATCTTCTCCATATATTTAATGTCCAATAGTGTGTTTCAGAGAACTAACTCTAATAAGATAATACTTATACGTCAAAAAATTATAAAATACATCACCAATAGGGTTAGATTTAGTGGGAGGAGTCAATTTCTTGCTATATGGCAACCAAGGTTTGAATCTCATTAGAAAATATCCCTACATTTAACGTCTACAACTCTTTAAAGAGAATTTATTTCAATAGAAAAATACCTGAATAAGAAAAAAATATAAAACAAATCACTAATGTGATTGAATAAACAAAAAGGATCGATTAGTTAATGTGGCAAATTGATATTCAAATTCATAGTGAAAGACATATCTACATTCAATGCCAAACAATACATCAAAGAGAATTGTTTCCAATATGCATGAAAAAAAATTATAAAACAAATCAACAAAGGTGAAAATTGAGTCTAAACGACCAATTTCTCACACCATAATAAAGCAATGTTTAAATTCCCGTTAAAAGATATGCACACATTCAGTGTTAAATAAAAACAGTAAAGAGGTTGCCTGCGGTATAAAAATAGTTGTTCCTAGAAAAAGAATTATAAAAGAAATCCAAAAGAGCAAGTGGGAACAAGTAGTAAGGTGGGGCATGGTCATAAGCAAACTTTAGGTGAAGATATGAAAGTTTGGCAATATGGGATGTTCAGCTCATCACACAGACACCAAATGTGAAGATTTGATCAATTTCCTAAAGATCCAAGTTGGGTCTCTCCCCAACCCCAAAAAAACTAGAGGTCTCCCAATCACTCTCCTGATCTCCAACTATCTTTCTCATGGCTCACAATAATTCCTTACCCCAAAAAAAGTAAAAAGGAAAAAAAACTAAAAGTCAACATGTTAAATAATAGGCTTGTTTGGGAAAGTGATGGATAAGTTCTTTTAACATTTACGAGGTAAATATGTGAAGGAGATTAACTTGTTTTACGAAAAAACACTGTTAAATGTGTGTTTGAGGCGTTTAAAAACTTTGCCAAACACCCCATTGATCATCCATAGGGTCTTGTGATTAAAAAGCAAAAGTTATTTTATTGGGCTTGTTTGGATAGCCCGTTGGGATAACGAACACAGATTCTAAGATAAATATGTGAGACGAATTTTGTCTTAATAAGTGTATGAATGGATTTTGATTGTATAAGCAGACTAATCAAACAAGCCTATTGTCATACTAATAAAGTGAAGAAAAAAACTCCTTTTTCTAAGAACGCACTATCAAATAATAGCAAGAGCGCCTTCTATTTTACCCATAGACGTCGGTCCTAGTGAAATTACCACTTAAAAGTTCTAAATTATTTGTTAATTTATAAGAGAAAATAAAATTAGAGCTGGTACTTGAAAATAGGGTTAAAATTATCCATTCAGATAAATGCAATTGTAATATTAGATACACACATTACTCTCAGTAACAGTGTTTTATCAAATGATTTTTTACACATATGATCTGTATTTTATAGTTGTTATTATCGAATTATATTTCCAAAAAGTTAATTTAACTTAGTTAAATAAATAAAATTTCATAATATCACTAGCCAAAAACTTGGACCCACGGTATTAAAATATGATAAAGGAGATATATAAATGTTTGGGAGGGCCCCATGTTTGCAATAGAAGGAGGCACAAAGAGGTGAGGGCCGAAAAACATGTTTGGACTTAATTCATTTTATAGATAAATAAAATGAAAAAAAAACCATCTCAATCAAGTAGAATCTCAAAGTACATGTTCATCTATCATCTTAAATCAGCATTAACATATAGGGTCCGTTTAATAACGCGGTAGGAAAATACTTTTATGTAAGTCGAGACAAATATATGAAAGAGATTATCTCGTTTTGCATAAAAACACTGTTGAACGTGCTTTTGGATATAAGTTAAGTTTTGCTAAACAATCACATAATCATCTTAAAAGAAATCATTAAAAATTTAAAGATAAATCAAGTTCAATGGGTGAAACGTTTTGCACATGTAATGCTTTATTCCCCATCCCCCTCATTGTAATTTATTTCCATGCAAGAGCTATAATTGATTTATAACAGTCTATTTATGATATGAAGCATGATAAAAACTTAGTTATTGTATCCGTTTAGAAACGTGGTAGAAAAATACTCCTACGCAAGCTAAGGTAAACATGTGAAAGAGATTATCTCATTTTGTGAAAAAACACTATTGAACATGCGTTTAGTTTTTTCAAATACTCCAACAAACAAGTTCATTGACTCTTTGATCCCGTTTGGCTAAGCTTCTGAAAAACTCAAACGCATGTTCAACAATCTTTTTCAGTAAAACAAGATAACCCCTTCACATATTTACCTCGACTTACGTAAAAATCACATATCTACCACGTTCCCAAACTGGCCCTATAATTGATGCGAGAACTAGCCAAAAAAATCTATAAGAAATACTGACCAATATCATCCCAAAAATGAAATGTTAAGTGCTATCACACAACTCATGGATTAGGTAATGAGACTTGGAACAAGCTTTATTTTGGAAGATTGGCAAAATGCCAACTCGAACTTGTCATTAGCTCATGTTTAACCTGTATTATCGGTTCTAGTGTGCACAAATGATTACAAGACTTAGTAAACCCTAAAATATAAAAGGGAAAATATTACAAGATAGACTATATATCAATATGTCTTGATAAAGTTTATTCCTACTTTATCTAAGTAAATATAATGAATTGATTAATTGACAACAAGTTAGATCTAGATGTACAAATATTAAAGTTTGTTCTGTGATCATATGAATAGCTTTTCACTTTCAAGGTGTCATATCAACATTCAATTACCAATATAAAACACATAATTAGTAAGTTGCATTATTAGTCATAAGCAGTCATGAATTAAACTAAATACAAACCAAATTAAATTTAACCCTATGAACAACAATTTTAAACAATAAGCAAGTGGAACTTATTGGATTAACTACCTATTTTAAGAATTGCAATTATTAAACCTTGGATTTAGTTAAGGCTTTTTTATCTTGGAAGTAAGACATCAATGATCAATACCCCTTTATCTGTATATAATTATCTTTATGGATGACATATATTAAAAGGCTTGCTGCAAGAAAGTAGTTTCTAATGTAAATAATTAAATAAGTACTTTAGGTAACCAACCCGAATCTTTTACAAAATAACTAAACTAATTTTTTAATCTCTACGAATTACTCCTGGGTTCAATTTATAAGATAGATAGAGAAATTTTTATCATATTTATGAGTAACATTAACTTTTTATTTATAAATGTACAATTTCACATTCATTTATTATTTTATTGACTTTGTTATTTTTAAGTATATTGTTATTGAATAGAGAATAGTGGTAAGGTTAAAAAGCGGTTAAATTTTAAAAGATAGTTACTTAAATTTAAAATTTCTCTTAATTTCTATGAGAGTAGTTTATAAATACTCTGTAAAACTAGAATAGTAATTATTTAATTAATTTTTATATTTGATATCCGAGGCATGCGAAAGCTAGAATTTAATGGTGGGCAGAGCCCCATGTGAAGCTTGACCAAATCTCCCATACTAGTTGGTCCTTTCCCCCCACCCCTCAAATAAACTAAAATAAAAATAAATAATGTTATTGATGGTCTTTCATGCAAGCCCTTTGATTTTTTTGGAGAAGATTAAGAATATTAAATGACCTACTTTATATCATATATACTCTTCATGTTATATTTACAAGTCATTTCTAATTGAACCATGAAAATCTTAAAATTCATTACTTCTGGCTTAAGTTTTTACAATTTAAGACTTGGTAACTTTATCTTTATTTGATATCCACTATAACGCATATGAGAGTAAAGTCAACGCATAATAAAATATGGGTAAACTTATATATTCACATGAAAAAATTTAACAAATGTCTTATAAGTCTCTCTATCTTATATAAATAGGATTATATGTGTATATTATAAAATGCTTATAGTATTATTAGATTATATATAGGTTTATAGGTCAAATAAATTAATTTAAAAAAATGATAAATATATAAACTCATTCAACTTTTTTAATAACTCCAAAAATCAATTAAGAGTTATATTAAGGACTGAGTACTAATAATAACGATGATAAGCTATCTTTTGTGTCATGTGATTCAATCCTAACTACCCCTCTCTCTAGAGAAACCTACCCAAACGTTGTTTTGTTCAGTTTTTTTTTTTAAATCAAAAGCGTGGCATAAACCAAAAATAAGATAACCTTATGAATTGTTTTCATAGATTTTATGGTATGTAAATATTTCATGTAACATATGATATTATAGAATATGAAAGTTTGATTCATATCACTCACAACTTATTGGGACAGATCTAATATACCTATTTTATCTTATTTATACGGTAAAAAAGATATTTGATCATATAAATCACCTCGTTAAATTTATCATGATAATGTACAATTCTACCATTAATTTATTATATGTTAACTTTGCTCATGTGTTAAAGGTCCATATTAAACGGTGATAAAATTGGAAATATGGTGAATTTAAGGTAGAGTTAATTAGATTTTAATTTTCCTTTTATCTATGTAAACTATATTGAAAATAACTTATAGAAATGGAATATGTTACAAGCAAATTAAAATTGAGATTTATCATTTATGATGTATAAATAATGAAGAACAATACAATAAAAGTATTTTATTAAATAAAAAAGGAGAAAGGTTGGTAAGAAGTTGATCCTTGTCCTTTGGCCACCCTAGAAGTATATGGCATCTGAAAGTGCCCCACTTTACAAGTTGGTTTGGAAATCCATTTTGATAATATTTTTGACGGTGTTTGAGGTAAAATCTAGGTTTTTAGATGATATATTTTAGGAGAATAGATTTTACGGATTTCAAGATAAAATTAGGTTTTGAAAAGTGATTATATCTAGGAAGTTATTGACTTTTACAGGCAAAAAGTAAGAAATAAAGAGAAATTATGAAAAAGAAAATTTATTAGGAGAAATTATGTGATTTGACAAAAAAATAACTTTTTTAAGACTTAGGTTTCAAACTATTCAAAATAAATTTTCTGAAAATTTTTTGTACTTAGACAAAACCTAAATTTTACTACAAAAACTAAGTTTTATAACTGAGATTCAAACAAACTCTTACGTCTTTGAATATTTAAAAATAAAATAAAATATTTTCTCCGATTATAAATAGGAATTTTTGTTTGTAGAACAAATCCTAAATAATATTTCAATGGAACATGTAAAATTTATAAATATCCTTTAAAAAATATAGTTTTTAACAAACTTGATATAAAAATATTAAATTAACATGAAAATTCCAATTTAAACTTTGTTTACAAAGCATAAATGAATTTTTAGTTACAATTAATATTTTGAATCTTAAATATATTTTTCCTCCTAAATAATTTAATCTAGATTATTATAAACATGGTAATTAAACCCGGATCGGACTGGAAATCGGCGAACCGGCCCCTGATTCGGTCCGATTTGTTGAATAACCCCAGGTTGGGGTTAAATTGGACTGACCCGGCCTAACCCAAGGTCGACCCAGTTTGCTGGGTTTGCTAGGGCGACCCGGTTACCTTTTTTTATTTTTTAAAAAAATTAAAATACTTAATTTTTAAAAATTTGAAAGGTAAAAACATTAAAATAATAGAACGCCTTCCCCACACATGCTTACTGTCGCGTATCTAGTTATGGACTCATTTTTTAATTATTTTTTAGAAAAATGATGAATTTTTTTAAATTTGAAAGTTAAAAAATAAAAGCTTTTACTATATTTATATGTTGATATTTTGTTATGATCAATATTTTAAAACTGTAAATAATGTTAGATAATAGATAATATACAAATATATAATTGATTTTGTAATTATTATTTTGTTAGTAATGAGATTTACAACTTAATTTTTGTAGTTTTTAATTTTGGATAGTTTGATTGTGATAATGTATAATGAGATTTATTTTTAAATTTTTTTATTCCTCAGCTGTCTAATCCTCCGATTTGATTCCGATCTGACCCACTGATCTTTGTCCATCACCAGTGTGATTTTAATAACTTGATTATAAATGCACGCGCACATATACAGTCCTACAAGTATTTAAAAATGAAGATACTTTTCCCCTACCACACATTTCAACTTGCGGCTGATATTTTTTGATCTTTTTAAAATAGTAAAATGATTAAATGATCTAAGAGAAACCCTTGCCATTAGTTGGATGTAACAAGCAAAATCTAGATGCTTCGTTCTGAGTGCCTAATCAAGTAAAGTAATAAAGTAATCTACACACTTGCATTCATTTTAATATTTTTAAATTAAATAAATATTTTATAATACAAAAGTTAAATGATTAAATTTTCCGGTATTAAAAAATTTAGTTGAATTAACTATTTATAAAAGAAACTGTATTAATTCCAGTAAAAAAAACCTTTTTACATTATAATTACTCCTTAATGAAAATTATTTGTTATACACAATTAATATGATACTCTAGACGCAATAAAAAATGATACTTTAAAAAAAATATAAATTTAAAAAATAAAATGGATCGATGATTTTTATTTAAATTTAAATCAAATTTTAATTTTAAGAATCGTGGACAGTAGTAAAAACACTTATGTTCAATATTAAATATAAAATCTACTTGGACCATTAAAATTTGGATGATGGAAGCACGGTTATATTTAGACCCTTCAATGAAATATAGCTATGAAACAAAGACCATAAATAAAGAATACTTCTCCTTATCTTTCATAAAAATTTCATATAAAAATAAATTTTTTTACTATTTATTTCAGTATTTGTAGAAGTTGATGACGATAGGGGGATGAGGCGGCAAGCAGTGAGGCTTAGCGTTGAAGGCAAATGAAGGGGGAGTGGAAGGTGATGCGGCGAAAAAGCGCAGGGAAAGTACGGTGGGGACCACATTAGTATAATAAATTATTAACATCTTTTTTTTTAATTGGTTAAAGTATATTTTTCGTCCTTTATATTTACATCAGATTTTACTTTATTCCTTTAAGTTTAAAAAGTATATTTTTAGTCCTTTAAAGGCTCGTTTGGCAGCCCAATTACAAAACCTAGGTTTCAAAATCTAGGTTTTCCCTTTCCTACTTTCTCTTTCATACTTTTTCCTCTTTTTTCTTTTATACTTTTTCTTTCTTTCTCTTTCTTACTTTCATCTTTCCTACCCACTTTTTTACCTCGGAATCCGTAAAAGCTATAACTTCCCAAAAATAAATCACTTTTCAAAACCTAGGTTTTACCTCGGAATCTGTAAAACCTAAGTTTCAAAATAGTTTCAAAAAAAGCTCTAATTTACTATTATTAATCTCTTTTAACGGAATTTACTGACTCATTAAACTATTAAGAGTGTTAATGATAAAGCCCTTAAGAATATGTCTAAAATTGCCTAAAATTTCTTTCATCATAGAATTTTGTTGCCTAATTGAGAATATGCTTGAGTGGCTTTGAATTTGACATCAATCTCCGTCAAATTAGGAGTATTATGGCTAAAGCCATTTGAGCAATGCGCTTTTTAAAATTTGAATTTGTATTTTCTCTTTACAAAAATGGAATAGTTTACCATCTCAATTAACATCTTGTTACTCATTGGTTGTAAAATTATTGATCAGAGGCATTTAAAAACTCATTTTTTAAGTGGGTGGAATTTATTTTAGCAAGCATAACTCTTCTTCAACTGTGCATATAATATATCTTTAGTTCTACATATTTTTCTTTTGAAATAGTTGGAGATATGATGGATATAACTAAAGAAGAGTTTACACATATACCCTAAAACAAATTTTAAGCGCCCTAAGGGGAAATCAATTTTACAATAAGAGATTTTTCAGCTACATTTTATTTTAATTTTATAGAAGGGAAAATGTTGATTAAATCCAATTAAAATACTAAAATCTAGATTAAGACATACACCTTTGACAAATTCATAATAAGACTAAAAGGACCAATTAGATATTTCTTAATCTTGTTAATAACCACATTCTCCCTTTCTTTCTTCCCTCTCCCGCATTCACGTGGCTACAATTTTCCATATGGTTAGACATAGAAGGATGATGTCATCCATACCTCCTCCTTGATTGAGATATCGTGTGACAAAAGGGATTTGATGTGGTTACATGAAATGTTGCATCGTGTTAACAATCCTCATTGATTTGGATAGTCGCAATGTCTTGCCAAATGCCACTTGCGACTTGTGAATTAATACTCAGTTTAACCCACTGCCAACTTCATGTGAGCCTACATGATCGTACACAAGAATAAGCTCAATATGTGCTTTAATTCTCGAGTTTTTTGAATTATATATGCATATTATATATTCAAAATTACATTAATATTATATAGATAATGTTAATATATATTAATTTTAATATTTAATTTATTTGATAAATTAAATAACTAACATTGATTTAATTTAAAAAGATAAATTAAATTCGTCTGTTTTAGTATTTGGATTAATTAAATTATATGATTTGATCGAATCGGATTAATCTAAATTAAAATTGCAAAAATCAAATTTCATGTTTTGAATTTCAGATCTTGAATTTCAATATTAATGAAGATTAATCTTGAATATTTTTTAAAATTCAAATTTCAAGATTAATAAAGATTAATTTTGAATATCTTTTGGAATTTGAATTTCAAGATTAATAAAGATTAATGTTGAACGTATTTTAAGATTCAGATTTTCAATATTAATAAAAGATTAATCTTAAATTGTGATACACTCCATGAGTTCTATAAATATGAAGACCCATGAGCAATAAAAGCAGGTAATTCGAATTTGGTTGTTAGCCACAAAACCCTAAAGAGATAGAGTGAAACCAAAGGCATTAGCGGCTGCCGTCGTTAGTTATTGTTCGCATGGATATCGATCAAGGGAGACGATCAAAAGCGTCGGCTCCTTGAGATTGAGATTAAGAACACAGAAAGGCTTGAGAAGGTTGTGCACCTTGGGAACTAAGAGAGACCCAAACGCAAAGGAAGCTGCGATTTCAAGAACACAAAAGGTATTCTACTATATCATTTATTGAAACACCTTTAGCACATTCATTTAAGTGATTAAAAATTTAATTTGTAATCGTTTCTTTCGCTGCTTGTACGTTCAAATCCCAACACTGCTGACCCTTGACCTTCTACCTTATTCGGTTTAATGACCGATCTGGGTTTGATAACCTTGCTTAAGGGTTAGTTTGGCATCAAGGTTTTGAAACCTAGGTTTTCTCTTTCATACTCTCTTTTTACTACTCTTTCTTACTTTCCTCTTTCTTACTTTTTCTCTCTTTCTCTTTCTTACTTTCCTTTTTCATATCCACTTTTTCTTACTTTTTTACCTCGAAATCTGTAAAAGCTATATAACTTCCCAAACATAAATCACATTTCAAAACCTAGGTTTTACCTCGGAATCTGTGAAACCTAGGTTTCAAACCTAGCATCCAAACCAGCCCTAAAAGTATTTATTTATATTTATCATTAGATTATAAGTCTGTTTATAAGTCAAGTAAATTAGTTTTGAAGAAAAAGATAATTATAAATGCTTTAAAGTAATTTATTTAGTTTCAATGATCTTCTAAAAGAACTAATTGGCTCTTATGTTAAGAACGATAGGTAGTATAAAATATTATTTTAAGGAAAAAATATAGGTTAAGTTAAGTTCGTTATATCCATTGCGATAATTTCTTCAATCACACGGACATTATCCTATTTTTCAAAGTTAAATACTAATATTTTAAAATTAAGATACATGGTCATACATGGTTAGAGAACTTGACACAACCAACATAAAAAATTCGACCTAAATATGATCCTTATTATAATATTACTAAAATATGAATAAATAAATTTAATTTTAAAGTTTAACCTTAACAGTTCACATTTGTAGCATAAGAATTTTAAACAATAATTTTGTAAAATATTATATCTAAACTATTTACTTTTTTTATCAAATGGATTTTGAGAGAAAAAGAAGAAAGATAATTCATACACAATATTATATGAATTACTGTGAGTAATAACATAAAATGATTACTAAAGTACAAATTCACACAAAATCATTGAACTAATAATTAGCCGTGTTAATTAAAATCTATCCCCCACCTTTAATGATGTCACTAGGGGTGAGCAACGGGCGGGTTGGCCAGCCCGTGCCCCAACCCGTAGCCCGCCTGTTTAATCTTACACGGGTACGGGCGTGCCTCAACCCGTTTAACCATTCTTAAACGGGCTACGACTATATGGGCGGGTTTTTGCGGGTAATGGGCAACCCGTTTAATGCATATGAAAGAAAAACAGAAAAAAAAAAAAAACAGCCACCTCCTCATGAAATAGAACATACCTCCTCATAAAGATGATCCCAGTCACTACCTTCCCAAGGATAACAAGGGGCCAAGGCATTGCCTTTTCCTTCATCTGCTCCAGAGTGATCTATCACAAGTCAACAAAAATATCAATGGTCCTCACACATAAAATATTCCAAAGACGTGTACATGGAAAAAGAGAAGAAATTGCAACCTCCAACAAAAAGAAGCAAGGACATGTCACAGAAAGGGGGTGGTGGGAAGGAACAGATTGCAAAATAACAATTCCACATGCAGGGCCAAGAAACCTAGAGACACAGACACTTCAACGGAAACAAAATTTTTCACCATTTTTGTCAAAAGAAGTGTTTCTTTAGGTGGGGGAATAACAAAGAAAGAAACTTTGTTGTATTAGAAAAATAGCAACTTCGTTTCAACTGGAAATGTTTCCCATGACAAACACAATCGTGAGGGTGGTTCAATACCAAAAATAATCTAAAAGAAAGAGTAGCTAATGCAGCATGATTGAATTCTGATAGAGTCCACTTTGTTAAACAAGCCTACAAGAGGAGAGAAGACCTAGGCAGGAGCAAGGATAAGAAATCATTTTTTCTTTGGTTAAATAATAAGTCATATATTATATATAGATAGCAATTACACAACTCTGGACACCCATCTCCAGGCACACAACATACTGGTACCTGAGCTATTTAACTTGAATAAATCATTAAATTGAAGCAGTTACGAGGCTCTAGTTGCTAAATGCTAAATAATCAACATACATCATATTGGGATTTGATAATGACAGGCAAGTTGCAACTTTTTCTTCCTTCCTTTTGTGGATGTCAAAGGAAAAACCATCATCTTCAACTGATAACCCAAGATATTATCTTGCCTGTTTTGCTTCTTTAGTTTGAAATAAATGATATATTACACACATACACACACATATACATGGGAATTCTGTCAAAGAAGGCAATCTCCTTTACCTTGGTCATCCAGCTCTAACAATGCAAGAAGATTGACAGGTGAAATGATAATCAGCATAACTGAAATGATAACCAGTAGAACAACACACTAAAATAAAATTGATAGACCAAATGCAAGTCCAAAGCAAGAAAATGATAGTGAAGAGGAGAGAAGACGGTCAAATATGAGATGGATCATATACAAAAATTACCGCACCTCCAACTCACCTATAGTCCTCAAAGACGAAGCATACAAAGCAAGGAGTGACAGATCTGACAACCCAATGCACGAACTTTGTCTTCCAAGCAGAGGAGAATCTCGTTGTTTGTGAAGGGAAGAAGATCGGCAGTGACGATGAGGAGGTTTATGCACCTGCTGAAGCTGCTCTTTCGAAATGGGGAAGGGGAAGAGGAGAAGAGAAAAGAGAGGTATTTTCTTGAGCAGCCGGCCAACCGGCCGTGGCGGTCAGATCATGATGCCGGCAAGCTGCAGATGAGGTCACAGATTGAGCGATCTAGGGCATGTAAACAAGACTTGAGAGAGTGAGATGTAGATGGATTAAAGCTGAGGCTTGAGGGGCTGATCGGCTGAGGGAATGAAACAAGGAAACTTAAAAAAAAAAAGATATACGGGCGGGTACGGGCAGCCCGTAGGCATACCTGTAGTCCACCCATTTATTTATTAAACAGGCGGGTTTTAGCCCATCCGTAATGGGTTAGTAACGGGCGGGCCTAATGCAGGAATTTCCATCGGGTCTGGGTGGACTACACGGATTTCAGGTTTTGTGCTCTCCTCTATTAGTCACTATTATGGCAAGTGGTCCTTCAATTATTCCTTCACGGAAATGGAGAGTTTCATATTATCCTAGACAGATGAAATGAATAATAATTATTTCAAATATATATATATAAAGAGAGAGATTCTCAACTTTGTTCGTGACTCGTGTAAATATATAGTGATAAACATATAATTTAGTAATAAATATATAAATAGATGCTCTTTGGCTTAAATAAAAAGTGTATGTTTAGAAATTTATTGGCAGAAAGGAGTTTACGAATTTCAAAAAAAAATTTTGAAATCTAAAATGAATATAATGATTTTAAAATATTTTTATAAATTTCAACAAAATTTTACAGATTATAAAATATTTATTACCTTGACTTACGTTCACTGTGGAGAATATACATATATATCAGCATATACTCCACGTAACATAGATAACTGAGTCTGAGCAAGCTTACTCAAAGTCACACGCGACAATGGCGAGTGAGAGAAAATATTTGTTTTAAAAAAAGAATATCTATTCTTTTTTTTTTTTTGAATTAAGAGAATGATCCGCTCAGCTTTCATATAATCCACAAAGAAATAGCGCAGCCTTATTTTTCGCCCATTTTATAAAAATAAAATATAAAAATGAGAGATTAATACCAAACTGCACAAACAGGCGCCACGTGTGGGATGCCCCA
>JANTPZ010000094.1:0-10502 GCA_025593235.1 Vachellia pachyceras | reverse complement strand
CCAACAAACAAAAAGCTGAGATTTTTATGCACGGAAGGTTGAGAGAGAGGGAGGGAGAAGAAAGACCCACCTGCTGGACAACCTAAGGAAGTGGACCAAGATGTTTGAAAGAGAGAAGCATGAAGGCCATCGATTTTGAGGTTCTTGACAAGCCACTTCCTCAGACTGGTGCTTCTCTTAGTATCTCTTCTTATTCCATTCACGTACTTCAAAACATGCTTCAGAACCTTAGCCTCGAACGGTGTCTAGCTGCTAAGAACATCCTAAATTCACAAAATCAGCGAAGGATCAGGCACTACAAGACACGTACATCCCGAGAAACATTAAAACCTCAGAATTCATTGAGAAGAACCTGCAGAATAAGATACTGGATTCGATGGCTCAACGCGAGGCAGTTGGACGAAGAAGAATTCATGGAGGACGTTCTCCAGCACATTCTCGAGGACCTGATCTGTGGCCGAGAAAAGGGTAGCAGTGGCCGACCAGGAAAATCTGTGGCCGAGAACCAGCCCTAGAGCCAGAGCAGGTGACGGCGCTGTGTGGTCGATGAAGGTTCCTCCTCTGCGTGCGCCGAGAGGAATGAACGAGGGTAGAGGACGAGGCGAAGATGATGAAGCACAGAAGTGGGATCTCTCCAGTGGCTGCGTGCGTGCGTCTGGGACTCTCTGGATGTGGCAGCGTGATGAAGCTCTCCGTCGTGCCTGTGCGTGGTCGATGAGAGAGAGGAGAGAAGATGGCGTCGAGTGGTTGGAGGGAGAGGACAGAGGATGGAGAATGGAGGGTAATTGCCGATAGAGAAGAGTAGAGGAATGGAATGGTTGAGGAAGCAAAGGGTCTATGAGAGGCGCTTTTAGTGCCCTACTTTCTACAAAGTGCGCCAAAAGTTTATAACTTTTGGCGCCCTATATTGTGTATAGGACGCGAAAAACAGATTTTTGGCGCCCTATATCCAATATAGGGCGTAAAAAGTATCCGCATAGGATGTTTAAAGGCATCTTTAGGTGCCCTATATTGGAGATAGGGCGCCTAAAGTCTTCCTATAATTTCAAAAATGCCACCGCCTTTATTTTTTACTTCATTTTTTGAAAAAAGGAAGTGAATTTCAGTAGTAAAAAGTATATTTTGTAGTAGTGATTCCTAATTTTTGTTAAGGTATTTTCCACATTTAATTAGATATTATTAACTTATTTTGTTAAAGCATTTCCAACATTTTATTAGTTATTATCAGCTTTTGTTTATCAAGTAACTAAGCTATATTTTTAGCTTACTCACACGTTTTATGCTGGGATTAACGATATTACATTAAGTATTACTAAAATTTCTTTACGAAGGAGCTACAGCTTCGAAGGTAAGAGGTTGGAGGGGTTTTTAGTGGCAGTGGACGACCATTGGTGGGTGGTTAAGAACTTTTTAAATATAACTAAGAGGCATTTTTCCCTCTTATTTTATCTTTTCCCGTATATTTCAAAATGCCATTTTGATATCTACCTCTTTCGTTGTCATTTGTAAATTTTCTCACAAATATTTATCATTTCACATATGCCAAGATCTTTCTTTTATAATCTCCTTCAAAATTGTTATTTTCTTCTATAAAAAAGTTCAAATATTTTAAGGGAAAATAAAATGCCTTATAGTATGATAACTCCTAAGTGAGAGGTCAAGAGTTCCTGTAACCTAATAGTGTATACCCCTCTAATTAAAAAAACATTTTAAGGAAAACATATTTTTTGACCCTCAAATCTCATCAAGAAAACACTACTAAATCAGATCGAATATACTTTTTAACCTTTTTGTCATATAAAGTTGGTAGTGGGCTAAACTTAATATTAACCCACAAGTCGTAAGCAGTCTCTAGTAAGACATTACGACTACCCAAATCATATGGGGATCATTAACACGATGTAACCTTTTATGCAACCACATCACTTCCCTTTTGTCACACAATATCTCGGTCAAGGATGAGGCATCAATGACATCATCCTCATATCCCGACCATTACTTTATCGATCATTGAGTAGTCTGATCAACAAAACGAAAAACTCCTTTTCATTACAGTATAACCATACATTTTTTAGACTCACTCATCGAGGGGCCCAATAATATCTCTCAACTAATGCGAGGGACAAATTCCATTTTGATCACTCACATTCCTCCACATCATAACTCTTAAGCCCAATTATAGTCTTTATCATTACCCGATCAAAGGTGACTTTTGACTAGGTCAAAGCTTAGTGACTTTCATGCAGGAATCCATGACGATCTCAGGTCAAAGGGCGTTGTAACGTGATTATATATGAGATAAGATAATGCCTTAATCCATGCAGCTTTCTCATAGCGGGTCGATCCAGCACCTTGCACTCTTACAAATGCCTATGATTTTACTTATATCTCCATACCTTATCAAAGTCATACTGGTCTTACTTTATCTCTGTTCCCACATAGATAACCGACAGGGACACTTAGGACAATATTCATAATTTTCCCATGGATGCAATTATTATAATAAACGTGCAGAAATTATGACAATTAAATGGAGAAAATTCATCAAACTAAATAATGTCTGAGGTATAATGGTTGATCTCTAGGGTACAATTTCCAACTGTTGGATACTAATTTACCATGAAGAAATTCCAATCAGAATTATGGAATGGTCTACGAACTTAAAGATTAAAAGAATTGAAATTAATTGAATTTTTTTATTAAATAATGTTCAATTAGAATGATACTTTTTTTTTATATTTCTAGAGTTAAAATCTTAGATATTAATATATATAAGATAATTTATAAATGGTATTCTAATTTCAATAAGATTTTTATCTCGCTGATAACTTCACCTATTGTACAAGGATCAATAAATCCTCATGATAGGGTTAATAATAAGATTTATTATGGATTAATTTATTAATTTTTTTTTAAAAAAGGTATGGGTTATATCCTAATCTCTTGAACATAAATAACCTGTAATAACAAAAATGATGAAATTATAGATAATGAAGGAAAGGGCGATTTATATTTAGTTGACTAGAATATAGTTTCAATTTTCAATTTGCCTTCATATATATATATATATATATTGAGGGATGTGTTAGAGGGAATCTGAGAAGGGTACGAAAGGCATCAAATTTCAGTTTTTGGTTTTGTAGAAGGAATGTTCCAATGTCCCGTGCGGATCGTGAATCATGACATTTGATTATGCCCTTTTCCATTAAGGCTTATTGGTGTTACAATGAAATATAGATTTTTTAAGTATTCTCATTTTTTTAATTTAGATTTTATATCAAAATTTATATTTTGAAAAAGATATTTTTTTATTAAATCACGCTATCTCACGTAATAAATTTTCTCTTTTTTTCTTGTTAAATACATTAGAATATATTTCTCTATGCTGCAATTTTTGGTTCAGTAATCAAACGTACAATATGGGACTACAGCCTGAATTGACGTATTTCCATCCATGCATGCCAAAATCACTCATAATTAAACAAATAATAACCAGTTGGTGTGTGTAATATAATACTAAGTTGTGTAGCTTGATGATAGAGAATAGAGATAAGTGAGGTAAGCGCTTGACTTGTAGAACCAACTTTCCGGAGATTATATATATATATATATATATATTTGATGGGGAGCATAAATGCAATTTTTATGCAAAACGAGATAATCCCCTATATATTTACTTTAATTTACGAAAAAGTACTTATCTACCGTGTTTTTAAACGGGTTAAATCAGGGACTTGGTCGTTATTGTTTGATTGATACTTGGGATTGTGATAGTTGGGAAAAAAAATAAAAAAAGATTGATAGAGCTACTGTGAAAAGGACGCGCATCAGAGTAAAATTAAAAGGTTGAAGATTATATATATATATATATATAATCAAATAACTCAATGAGACGTAATTTTTTTGTTAAATTAACTAACTACTTCTTGCTGAATATAATATGCATTGAACATGACCAGACGTTTACCGAAAGAAAACAAGAACATGAGTGAGTGAAGAAGGATTTATTAGATATTGCTCCTGGTATAATCATAACCGCAGCAGCCAGTGCCAGCACTTAAACCAACAAGTTTATTTTAAACACACATGTATGGGTCAAGATATGTGGACTGTGAAGAAACACATGAGACCACATGCAATAGCCATTTAGTTAAACCACATAATTAATGAATTACACCTGCACGACCTGCTTTGCATATCATTGTTCATCGTTTCTATTCTATTTCCCCCAGTTTTATATTCTTGTTGACTATATATATATATATTTTTATATGAATCAGTATGCGTATACATCGCTCGATTTCTTGCCACCATGGGCTAAGAGCACGTAAGACGCCTTCTTTTCAAATTCTTACAACATTGATTTCCTTGTGTCTATGTTCAAATGACACGACAAAACACTCTCATTTTACTGGTTGGAACATGGAAATTTGGGGCTTTTTTTTTATCTTGATGATGCCAACTAAAAGCTCAAAAATTGAATTAATTATTAGGTGGTGTTTTGCTTTTCCTGGATAAAACCATTTTGGAATTCATTATTTTCAAGGTACTTTATGTGTTATTTTTCCATTTGATATATTTTAATTAATATTAATTCTTGAAATTTGATATTTTTTTATTTTCTATAATTTTGTTCTACCGAATTTTCAATTTGTATTGAACGCTCACTTTAATCGATCACTCCTAAAAGATATATAATAATTATAAAAGAAATAATATTTCCCTCGTGATCTTGTTACAAGTTACTTGTAATCATTTTATATAATTAGGAAAAGGAAGTAAAATATTTTGTATTCTTAAAATTTTAAAATCGTGCCACTAATTTTCAATATTAACTCTGATTTCATTTATTAATTTTTTTTAGAAAAAATCATTTTTCCTTAAAAGAAAATGTCAACAAAATGAGTTTTAGTTTAGGAGAATTTGAAAAAACTTGTTCGGAATATGACTCGCAGTTATAACTACAAAAGCCTTGTAGAGTGCAATAGCTGATAAGAATGATGAAATTTCAGGCCATTGTTTATTTCCATTCTATGTAAATCTCAATATCAAGACAAAATTATATATCAATTTCCAAATCTCAATACCTGGTTTGTGAAGGAGCAAGACATCACAAAGCAAGGGTGTCCTGTGGCACAATTCAAGTTCATCAAACGTCCCTCGGCCGACACGATGATGCCAGTGTTAGTCTCAGGGAAGACCCATCAGCTTGATGGTAATGCGCTTCACGCCGGGGTATGTCTCAAGTCCAAGCATATCAATTTCGTTATCGAAATGACCAATGTTGCAAACAATGGCACTGTTCTTCATCTTCCTCATGTCATCAACCATTACAATCACACGAGCACCGGCCTGCTTCAATGCAGCAGCACAGCCCTTGCCGACATCACCATAACCGCACACGACGGCGACCTTCCCAGCAATCATAGCATCTGTGACTCTCATCAGTCCATCAGGGAGAGAGTGGCGGCAACCGTACAAATTATCAAACTGTTAAACAAACACAAAGAAAAGTAAACATCTATCAAGTTGGTCTACTGAAATCTCCAAGAGTAAGGAGTGAATTAAATTTTTGGAAGAAAATAACAAAACATGAAACAGGACTTGATTATTACTAGATCCATCCACTATCTCACCATGGACCCAGAAAAGCAAGTCACAAGTACTCAGTTGCAATCAAAGTGAAAATCAACGTACACGTAACAGTAACCCAAGAATTCAATGCCCTAGATCACAAATTTTAGTTCACACTCCATGCTCTGCTAGTCTACTCTACTGACAGGGCATATATCAAACGGATCATACATTCAAAATTCAATTGCTAAATTTATCTTTTGTTTTCCAAAACTACAGAGCTTCTAAAAATAAGAAGCAAAACCGACACAACGCATAAAAATTGGAACCAGAACCACCTGAAAAACATAGCCCATGTGATAGATCTAATGCTCCACAAGTACGAAAATTATATCGCGAAGCGTACGAAGTTCAAACTCTTTAGATCTGAAAGAACTGACTCTCAAGCCGACCTTTTAGATGCTATAAAGTAAACAAATTTCAAATATGAAACAGATCTAAAAATAAACTATAAATTGTAAGTGGTAGTTACCTTGCTCTTGGTGACATGTTTGGGAACTCCGTTCTCAAAACGGAGTACTTAAACTGAGACAAATCTATTTTAAAATCCGTAAAACCATTTAAAAATCCGTAAACTTTTTTTTCCCAACATAACTTCTTTCTCCCAATGAACTCTTCAAACAAGAGTTGTTGACATTGATGGCAGAGAAGAACATAGTTCCATTAGCTTGCATCTGGTAAAGCCTCTCCAGTGCTGGTCTCTATAGAGACAACAACGAGTCTCTCCTCTTTATCTTGTGGTACCTCAACTCCTCAAGGGATTGGTCTTCAACCTAATATGCAGCATATAAACGGTTAATTGATCGTTCATCTCATCTCCAATATTGTGTTCATTCTGTTGGCAGCAACACCTACAAGTAAACAGTTATCCGAATCGCTTCTAGGGGCATGGTCTTTAAAAACTATTCCGCCACTACAAGCAAATTTTCAATAATTTTCAATATGAACTCTAATTTCATTTATTAAATTTAAAAAATTATTTTTCCGTAAAAGAAAATGTCAACAGAATGATTTATAATATAAGAAAATTTGGAGAAACTTTTTGGGAATATGACTTGTATTTATACCTACAAAAGCTTCTAAAGTATAATAGCTGATAAGAATGATGAAATTTTAAGACAAATTGTTTAGTTCCATTCCATGTGAATCTCAATTTGAAGACACAATTCCGCATCAATTTCTATATCGAGAATTCTATAGGCAAAAGATTTGACTAGCTAGATCTCGAGTCCCTTCTTCTCAGGCACCATCGCCCCAGAGAACACGTAATGGAATTTCACATTTGAAATCTCCATAGTTTATGACAATTTTAGAACCCTTGATGATGCGTAGAGCGACCTCAACAAGAAGTGAAAAAGCTTGAACGACCATGCCCAATAACCACGCCTTCTTATCATCACCATGCCCTTCGTTCTCCTCATCACTTTCCTCTGACTCATTGCTTTGGTTCTCCTCATCACTATCCTCTGACTCATTGCTTGTATTGGACACATTCCCCTCTTCATCAATTGCCACATCAGCTTGTGCCTTGATCTCTTCTTTTCCGATCATATCCACGCTCGCCGCCGCGGCCTTAACCTTGGGAAGGTTAAGAGCATACGGTTATATCAGATACCTTATTGAGATATATACTGCACCCAAGCGCCAATCAAAAGAGACCTTGACACCTTTCTCTGTTTTTTTTCCGAGTGACGATGGAGATTATATTCCTTCAAAAAAAGGTTATGTACAAGATGGAAACCAAAGGTATGATGTATAAACAGTAAGATCTAAATCAGCTTTTACGCAGAGACGGAACCCCAAGCAGAATGCAACGTGAACTTCTTTTTTCTCTTATTGAAAGGGGCAGGAACTAACTGCCTGAGTTTACAACGACGGGATCGAAACCTTGACCTCCCACCTGAGAGATACTATACCATTAGGCTACAAGAACTCGGGTCAACGGGAAACTTTCGCGCAGTTACCTGCGAATCAGGTATCTACCTCCTATGACATGCATTTCACTCTCCAATCATCTACACTTATTCATGCATCAATTTCTAAGACTCATTAGAAATTTAGAATTTTTTGATAAAACTTTTAAGTGTTGAAATTTAGTATTTTTAAATATATCTATAAAATATAGATATTTTTATTGATTCTATTGGATAACACATCATTTATTGAAAAAAAAAAGATGGAACCCAAACTTTTAAGTGTCTCGACTTTAATTAATTCTTTACATGAAACCATCTTTTGTAGTGCTCAAAAGATCCAAAAAGGGTTCGAGTGGTGTGAAGTGTGTAGACGTTAAAAGACTTTAAATTATTCTTTACATGAAAGCCTCTGACAATTGAGCTGACCTTCAGCCGCGGTGCTGACTTGTCCCCCTTGGAGGTAATGACAACAAACAGTGTAGTTTGTTAAGAGATTTTCAGTGGGACACTTCGAATTTTGTTCGTCTCAAAGTCACTATAGTGGATATATATAAATATCGAAATCCAATTCCGTTTCCACTGAGCTTCATGATGCTTATGGTGCCTATTTGCTTGAAAGCTTCTTATGAAACTTTAGGCCTGTTTGGATTAGTTAAAAAGGAAGGAATGCTTAGCAAGGAGGGATGAAATACGTATAGGTAACTTGTTGACGAAGAAAAAACGAGAGAGTTGTGTTGTGTTGAAGATGGCAGCAACCCAGGATTGGCAGAGGAATTGAAGAGGCTCAGAATTAAGATTGGGAATGGGATGAACAGTGAGGCTCTGGAGGAATATCTTATCATCAAGGACCACAAGCACAAATACTTGAGGAATTCCCTTCTCTTCCACCCAGTGGAAAGTATGGCCGTATGTTCCTTGTTGGGTTTCCTTGGTGGAAGCAGAGGATGATCTGCTTTTTCCAACCCTCGGAGCACGCAAATCATATTTCTTCATGTTCTTCCGATCTGCAACAACATGCACTCTTTTCTCTGCAACTGGATATTCGGATCCTCGGAGAGCGTCGGCTTCAGAAGCGTCGAGGGAAGCAGCGAAGCGATTGTAAGCAGAGGTATACACATAAAGGCGAGAATAGGAACCACAAGAAGGAGAGGGAGAGTGGAGATTGGCAAAGTAGCAATCATGGGCAGTAGGATAGACGAAAGGCCTGTCATGGTGTTTCATGTGACCAATAATGTAAGTCTTCTTGGCCATAATTGAGGGTAGGCCAAGGAAGAGAAGGAGGAGGAGGAAGGAGGAGGAGGGGGCGATGGAAGCCATGGCTGGGGCTGGGGGAGGGAGGGAGGGACGGAATGTTGGGGAAATTTGAGTGGGGAGGGTGGAGCATACAGTGGTTCAAATAAATAGAGGAGGAGGGAAAGTTTTCAGAGTGATAAAGCGTGTTATTGAAATTAGAATACCATTTTTAAATTATTTTATAAATATTAATATTTAAGATTTTAACTCTAAAAATATAAAACAATTTATCATTCTAATTGAACATTATTTAATATAAAATTCAAGCAATTCCAATTCTTTTAATCTTTTAAGTTCGCAGACCATAATACTTGTTGGAATTTTTTATGGTAAATTAATATCCAACATTATATTTTTATCTATATTTCATCTCACACCCTTAAATTGTTAAGTGCAAATTTTCATAATATTATAAAATATTTTAAGGATATAATAATAAAAAGTAGTTCATGTTAGATAAGTACTTCTTCTCATAAAA
Organism: Vachellia pachyceras; assembly: GCA_025593235.1. Taxonomy (NCBI): domain Eukaryota; kingdom Viridiplantae; phylum Streptophyta; class Magnoliopsida; order Fabales; family Fabaceae; genus Vachellia; species Vachellia pachyceras. Next base: position 1,181 of record JANTPZ010000094.1, on the reverse strand, counting down.
CATAATATAATAATCCTCTTTCATTCTTTATCCATACTGCTTTCTGTCCTGTTGCACATCCAATCATTAATACGTACATAAATATAAAATTTAGATAATTAAAGCTCTACGTACTATTCTCAAACTTTATATAATTTTATTTGTATTTTTTATGTCATGGTTTTTATGAGCACTTTTTTTGTCTATTGAATAGTTTAAATTTTACAAATAAAAAATAATCTCGTATCAAACTTTAAAATTATTTATTTTTTATCAAGCACATGTATACTTCCATTTAAGATAATTATGTTTGGGGTACTATTAAAAGCACCTCTCCCAATCACATTTGTTTGTTATGTTGTGGTAGACCTATCCTTTTGTATTACTCAATTTGATCAAAGTGAGAAAGTCGAATAAATTAGTTAATATGATATATTTTTAAAAATGAATATTTTTAAAAATGTTTATGATTAAAGTATATAAGATTTATTAAATATATTACAATTGTTAAATAATACATAAAAAATTTATTCCAAAGATTTTTTTGAAGTCAATTAACTTTATCTTAATTAATTTTGTAAGTATTTATGTTTATTAAAAGTTAAACAATATATATTTTAAAAGATAAAAAATGATGGGTTGGTTGATGGAATATGATTGGATGGATGGGCTAAGGAATGTTTTCAACTGACCGACATAGGGAGCACTACTAAACAGATAATGTGCTTATTTGGTAAAACTTATATTCTTTTTAAAAACATGTTCAACAGTATTTTTTTGTAAAATGATATAATCTCCTTCATATATTTACCTCAACTTACGTTAAAATGCTTTTTTATCACATTCTCAAACGTACACATGCTGTATTAAACTTGACATCTGAATATGACTATCAATCAATTCTGATGGTTTTGTTCAGGACAGTCCTTTATTCTCCTGTCTTTTCATTTTTTGGCCCTTTTGTTTGGGTTGGCTGTGTAAGGTTGCAGTTGATTCTGTATATTTAATTGTCTTACATCTATAACATCGTCAGCAATATAAAATAGAATACAGCAAATAATTAATTAAATATTTAGGGGAGTAATAAAGGGCGAAGATTTTGGTAAATCAAGAATTAAATAAAAATTAAAAGAAGAAAAGAAAGAAAGAATGCACAAAAGGAGGCTAATGGGCAAAAGCAACACAATATATATATATATATA
>JANTPZ010000091.1:0-48041 GCA_025593235.1 Vachellia pachyceras | reverse complement strand
TCACAATTGATTTTAACTATACTTACTGTTTAAGTCACACTAAAGGGTTACAGCTACCACCGGAGACTGAACGCGTGAGGACCAGTACTCCCTATTAGAGCTCTTAGCCAACTCAATGACCAGCGTCAGGTTGGGGGAGCAATGGAAGAAGACCTTCCATTTCTTTGTTTCCACATATACCAAAGTACCTATAGCAGATTAATGAGATGTCCTGATCCTCTACTAAGTTGTCTGCTTCTATTAGCTTGTTCCACCACAGTGTAAAATTATTGGTGTTGAGCACATCAATTTTCACACTCAGGTCACAGCCCAAACCAAACACATCGTGTCCATGTGTGCAATGAAAAGAATAGGTGCTCAATGCTTTCAACAGCTTCGTCACATACTGGGCATGTCCAGTCGCTGGAAGAGAGCCTCTTTGGTGGCTATAGCTCTGGACAGAATGCTCCAAATGAAGTGTTGCACAAAGGAAGAGGGAACTATTTTGATCTTCCAAATAAGCTTCATGTATTGGTGGAGATAACCACACACGAGGAATTGGCCTTCAAGTGGGGAGTGTCCTGCCTCTTTCTCTCGTTGTAGTATCCGAGTTTCACCAAATAATCTCCATTGTTTCTTGGTGTCCACAGGAGCTTATCCTCTAATCCATTCGCTGGAACTCCATTATCTATAAGATCACAGACACGACCCTGCTGTAAAACGAATACTTTGGTAAAGAATAAGAAAATAATGGCGGCGTTTGCTTCAAATACACGAAAGAGGATTACATGTAATCCTTATGCATTTTATTGATTATATTTTTTGATTGGTATGGTAATGTAATTGAATGTAATATAGATTATAATGGATTACACCAAATTAGATCATCCCATTACATAACTTTAATTATATATTTCATATTACAGTTTGTATGAATTAACACATGGGTACTTGTATATTTTATAAATCAATATTTAGATATTTATATCATTTATTTTGGTATTAATAGAATTAAAAATCTTGTTTGACATTGTTTTATTTTTTATTGAATTTCATTTGATGATTTATTAATAACAAATAAATGATATGTGATCTTCGTCCCATTACATTCTCATGCAATTACGTTCCCATGCAATAAGCGAACCAAACATGCGATGAAAGGAAGAAAGAAACTGGCGGGAAAGGCTGTAGCTATAGCAGTGGCAGACTTGCATGCCCATACTCCCCATTCCCGCGAAGTGTGCGAGGCTGTCATCAGCCATTTTCCTCTCCTTTCGCTCTGACCAGCTAGGGCGCACTCTGTGGCTTCCATTTTTAGCTATCAAATTTTTAGCTTTCTTCTTCCTAAACTTAGCCACTTCTTGCACCGAACCGAATCGTTCCCAATCCCAACAACCCGAGAAACATCCAGCTCCCGATCGCTCCGAAATTGCGGAATAACAAAGACTAGATCAAGCTTCATTGAATCTCGCATTCTCCATGATTTTCTACAATTGAGGGAGACGTTCGTATTTCTCTCTCTTATCCTCTGAGTTCGAAGATGCAACTCAACCTTGCTGGGCTGTGGATCTCTCTGCTTGCGGCCTTCACCACCGCAGTTCATTGTGAGACTGACTCCCAGGATGGTATGAATACTTCGCAAGATAGTCAGTAACGTGCGAAAGTCCTTTCCCCCATTGCTTTATAACTACCCAGTTATCAGAATTGGGACTGGTTTAAGGAGCGTCATGCTAACGTGATCTATTATCATTATGTATAATTGGGTTCCCCAATTGCCTTGCATGTATCTTGAATTATCAGAACTTATATATCTTACTGGACGAACTGGGATTAATCTGCATATTTTTGTTCTCACGAGTTTATGTTGCCATAAGCATGTGAACTTATTATTGGGGCCCTAGCTTGAAATGAAGCTACGCATTTGCTTTTCTTTTCTTTCCTTTCAGATGTCACTTCATACTTGTTTGAAACTAATAATTTTGTTTTGTTAATGAATCAATTGGAAATTTCCATTATTCACATTTAAAATTCTTTTCTTTCCTTTTTAATTATAAAATTTAAATTCTTATTTTTAGTGGTGTAATTTTGCAGTTTCAGCCCTCAATGTGATGTATACGAGCTTAAAATCTCATTCGCAATTAGAAGGCTGGAAATCAAGTGGGGGTGATCCTTGTGGCGAATCGTGGGAAGGAATCCAATGCTCAGGCTCATCGGTCACGCAAATGTAATTGAGCAGATTCAAACATCTAACTATCTAACTATAATTTGACTATACTGAATGCATTTACTATTGACAGAAACTTGTCTGGCCGGGGACTCACTGGATTGATGGGCTACCAGCTTTCAAGCTTGGCATCAGTTACCTACTTGTAAGGCCCCTATATGGAATTTTGAAATAAAATCTTATTCCCCTTTTTAATATAGCGCTCTCTTTCTCTCTCTCTCTCTCTCTCTCTCTGTGTCTCGCAAATGGATTGTTAGAGTGAGGGAATATCACTGAATGCCATGCATTGATTTGTCGTAGTACAGTGACTTGAGCAACAACAACCTTCATGGTGATATCCCGTATCAACTTCCTCCTAATGCTCATTACATGTAAGTTAGCTTTAAACTCACCTCAATATTTTAAAAAGCAATGCGAGATACGACGCTACTGTCTCATGAAGCCTCAAATATCCTTAGGTCGTCTTTGTTAAGAGAAAGATTTAACAAATCTGATTTTTCTTTCATTATCTGGTTTTCTCCCTCTTTTTTGCAATAGTTCATTTAAATTATGGTTTTTCTTTTTAATTAGAATAATCGTCTGCAACTCTGCATAAGATTCTACCCTCGTGTAATACCACTTCGATTTAATTCACCCGGAAAAACTTCGCAATTTATTTTGATGTCAAATGGAACACTTTTGTGGGTCGTCATGAACTGTCACTTTGTGCTAGATTTATTTTACCTAATTTTTAAATCAGATTGTATTTTCTGTTTTATTTGTTTTGGTCTATATGCCTGAATTTATGAGATTAGGCCTATCAGCTTAATAGCTTTGTCATTTTGTCATTATTTTCCCAGTGCTTCCTGGACTATGCCTTTTGGGCATTACTTCCCTTGTCTTTCTCCCTCCCTCCCTGTGTTTGTTTTATTCTTTGAATGAGATTGAATCAGTTTAGGATATTCCGATTGTATGCTTGTGTTTCCATGATAATAAAAAAAGCAGAGTCAGAGGAGATTCAACTCTGATTGTCCAACAATTTACAATTTCACATGCCTTAATATATTCTTAATGTTCTTCATTCAAAATATTCGGATTCATTTGCCTTCGTTGTAATGGAAATTCAAATAAGTTATCGTTTTGGCACATCTCCTTTTACAGGCAGTTTGTAACTTCTGAGATTTCCATAATCAGTTTTCATTCGATTAACTTCATATGTTTATTGTCTTTAATCCTCCTAACTTGACGCACAGTGATCTTTCCAACAATAACTTCACTGGAGTGGTTCCGTTTTCCATTTCTCAGATGACCAATCTTAACGCCCTGTGAGAAAATTATGTTTTTTGAAAATATATTTTATTCTTGATTATTTGAATTTTTATTTATTCACAATTTCTTTTCTTTCCTAATATTGTGTATGCAGAAATCTTGCACATAATCAACTCAAGAATCAGTTGGGTGATCTGTTTGGGAAACTCACTAAACTCAAACTACTGTAAGTTTGATGATATCTGCTGCAAGGATACTACCATCACGATTTAAGTTTTTGCATTTTTACCAACCTTTGCATTTTATTTAAGTTGAGGTAGAATTCATGATAAGCCCGCCTTCAGTGATCTATCAGATAGTGTAGATATGTTGCATGTGAATAAGCTCCCGCAATTTTGTTTGGAATTTTTTTAAACTGACCTGATGAAAATACCTAGATAACTACTAGAACCCACTGGTGTTCATCTTCAAGATCTGTTTTTCTCTAATGCAGCATATATCAAAAAGTTAAGTTAAGTCAACAGTTTTCATTTAGAAAAGCCATTGTTACTGAAGATTTATGGAAGAAAACCAGAGACAATGTGTTTTCTGTTCTCCATGAATGTATATTACTTAATATAATGCAATCGGGTTTGGGGTGATGGTTACTGATGACAGAGCCATCGAATGCCAAATAATCAGATTATTAAAATTAAGATCCAACTATTACTGTTTAGGAGATAAGTAAGGAAATATACACAAGATATAACATTGACCAAAAGTTAAATAGAGAAATGAGATTTATAAAGATTATTACAACAATGAATATGATGTCCACCGGTTGCTTTTGCATTTTACATGCTGAATTTCTTATAAGATGTCTAGTGCATTAGTTTTCATAACTGTCAGGTTCTTTGAGACATGATAGTTTTATTAATAATTACTTATTCGATGATGTATAGGGATTTATCGTTCAATTTACTATCAGAAAATTTGCCTCAGAGTCTTAAATCACTCTCAAGCCTTGAAAAGTTGTAAGTACTTAACTCTTATAAGAGAAAGTATCTTTTTTGTTCCCTTGTTAACATCTTCATATTTGACTTTTATTCGTCCTCGGTCAGGTATCTGCAAAATAATCAATTCTCAGGTTCAATAAATGTGCTTGCGAACCTTCCACTTGAGGAATTGTAAGTTTGAGTCTACCTGCGCTGTACTAAAATTTTCTAATTAATGTTGAATCGTCTTCAAATGTATTATCACTTAGTGATGTGGGAACCTAAATATTATTTGTATAATAATCTAAATGCATGTCTATGGATTAGTGGCATTCTTCTTCATGAGGAAAAAATTGTGGTTCACATTATTAGATGCAATGGAAGGGAACGGACTCAATTTTTATTGTTATGCCAATCTCTTGTAAAAATGTCTGGCATATGTAATGTTGGATTGTAAATTAGCATACCTTACATGATTATCATGGCAGGAATGTTGAAAATAACAAATTTTATGGTTGGATTCCAGCAGAGTTAAAGGGCATAAGTAGCTTGCGGTGAGTATTTAATTGCACTCATATTTGTTGAAAGATGCAGTGCTTAGTTCTTTATCTAATTTTACTTTGTTGATTTTGAAGAACTGGAGGAAACTCTTGGTCAACAGGGCCTGCTCCTCCACCTCCTCCTGGCACACCACCCCTCAAGAATTCTGAAAAGGAAATTAGGAAACCTGCTGTTATTGGAATTGTTATAGCAAGCATAGCTTTGGTTTTGCTCATAGTAATTATGATTGTTGTTGCTGTCATTAAAAAAAGATCATCTCCACCTCCTCCAAAATTTCTTGATGAAGAGCATATCCATCATAGACCTTCTACACCTCCTGCCTCTCAGGCATTATCCAAAAAAGTTTCTGGTACTGATGCTCACTTTTCTGATATTTCTATTTTCCACGATATTTTCTGATTCTTAGTGTCAAAAAATAAAGGAGGAGAGGGGAGAAAGACATACTGGGTACGGAAATACTTAGTTTGGGGGTGATTTAGATTTAATGAAACAGATGGAATGGAAGTCCTAGTAAATATACCTGCAACGTGGGGTCCTGCAGTGAATTTTTAAACGTTCTATTATGTTTAATAGGATTTGTGGACATACTTAGTTTGGCCACACAATGACATAGGATCTTTAGCGGTTTATCACATTTGATTCTTGTTAATCATTAACCTTTAAAGATACCTCTTCAGCAGTGCTCCTTCCAACAGCTCCTCCCCCTTCTCCAAGTCACTACGTTTGCCTAATCCCTATATATAATTCCTATATCCAGAAATGGATTTCCTATTAGTGATATAACCAATCCAATAGCATCACAAAGGCTTCAACTTCTCCGTTGATTTAAGGTATCTCTAGGCAACCTCATTATTGGCTAATGAAACCGATCAGGAAGTTAATGTTTGGCCTTGAATGAGTTAGATGAGTTTTACTGGGCTTTGATATCCTTCAGTAACAATAGGAGCAGTTTCCTAAGAGAACTTTGTCTTATAGTCAGGCACCATGGGATTATTTAATGGCTTACACCCCAACATTCTTATTTCCCCGAGAAGATCGAGGGTGAACTTGCTCTGAAATATCACAAGCTCTTTTGACGATCTTGTTTCTTCCAAACCCAAAAATTATTTCAGAATGGTCACCAGTGACTATGATATTGTCAATATAAACAATCAAGACCACTATCTTATTTGCATTGTTGATCATTTATCCCACATGTTCTATGAATATATATATATATATTGCTTTGAGCTTTCTTACAATTGATCCTACCATAAGAATTATACTTAATGTTAAATAGTCATTTGCACCCTACTGGTCTTTCTCCGTTGGGTAAAGCATCAAAACCCATTTACCATTCTTTTCAAGGGAATGCGTCTTGACATACGAGGCCTTTTTCATTCTTCTTGCTTGAAAGCTTCATGAATTTTTGGGGTACCCTATAACAGGATATCTAAGAAATAAAAGCTTGATAAGCTTGATATAATTTATCATAGTCAACAACCAGCCAATAGAGTGCTTAGTGCAGGTTTTGAACACTTTTCTCACAGCAATAGGAATTTTTGAATGATATATGCAGTTTTAGAAACCATACCTGGACCTGGAGATGAGTTGTCCTGCAAAGATGGGCTAGGCTCTGCCTCTTGAACCTCTTCTTCATGTAGACGATGAGGTTTTTCTGCTGCTAGTTGTTATCTCCTTATTCCTGATTTATAACCTGGTGATAAACATCTGGACAGATTGTCACAATTGAGAGTCATAGTGAAGGTGATTGGGGTGCACCATTACCCTATGGATAGCTAAGATCCATATCCGAGGAGGAATGTATAGTTTCACTCTCACTCAAGATTTCCAATATTACAGAAGAAAAAGGGGGGGAAAATAAATGAATTACGTTAAATAGTAGTCCCAATCTCATAGGATTAGGATTTGAAGACTGAAAAATCAGAGCAGATTAATTTTGGAAAGAAATTAAAAATAACCCTCAGTGTAAAATAGAACAGCGAGGGATAAGTCTCACCTGACAGACATGTGGGGATACCCTGGGATCACCCAAAAAAGAAATAACAAACAAGATTTAAGCTTTTCCACTTTGTGGTCTTGGTACAGTTCATATTATCTTCACACTAGATGATGAAAACTTGACTGGAGATATGAGTGGGAGGATGGAAGCGAGATAGAGAGAAACCAGGAAAATCTCGAGAAAGAATTATGTCCAGTCCTCTTATTAATATTCTTTGGCCTATTTCATAGTTTAAAAAAAAAAAAAAGGCAAAGTTAATCCAAGTTTATGTCTCTGACTAAAATTGACAGTAATTCTTAGAACAGTAAAATCCAACTTGATGATTAGGCAATTAAACCATTAAATTCCAAATAACCCTTATTAATCTAAAATATTTCACTGGTTACATATTCCTAATAAGAACCAAATGGCAATTATCTCTTAATCCTTATTCCTTATAATCCTAATCTTCATTCCCGTTATACCTGTTTTCCCTATTCCTTTTTATCAGTTGAGGACCAGTGATATGACAAGTATTTTAACTAAATGCTGGAACCTTTGCTTGTTAGAAAAGACCTCTCTATATGCATGAGTTGTGTTGCCATTCACCTGGTTGATTGGAAATTCACTTTTGTCTTAACTGACTCAATTATGTATTGGTGGCAGAATTCAAGCCTCCGGATTCTGCTTCAATTGACATAAAGGCTTTACAAAAAGTTCCATCATCTGATGCAAGGTCACCAGCATCTGATCGTGTGCAAACTTTTGATGATAACGAGATTGCAAATCGTCTAAATGCTGGAAGAAGCAACTTGGTTTGTGCTGTTCATGTTTTTCCATTTGCAGATGTGCGGGCTGCTACTGGTAATTTTGCATCAAGCCGGCTTCTTGGCGAAGGATCCATTGGATGTGTGTACAGGGCAAAATATGCTGATGGAAAGGTACTTTCTGCTTGACTAAGTCATGTATAAACTAGTCATGGTCTCTTTAATGCTTCGCCATGACAAAATATTTCATTTCATTTCATAATTATCAATTAACTTTAAAATCTATTTGGTAAATTCATGATTTAAATTACAAACTGAGCTTCCTTGCCTTCTTTGTTTCCCCATAGTAAGGTGGGCATCAATCTAAAACCAAGTGGATCATAAAAAAAATTATTGCAAGCATTTGGCTTGAGATTAATTTTTGGGGTAATCAGGCTTGGGATTTACAAAGTTTTTTTTTTTTTTGGGCTGCTGGAAAAGATAATTATAGGTCCAAGCCATTCATTCCTTTAAATAAGCATGAATATGGTCTTAAACATTTGGTTGGTAGTTATCTGTAAAAGCATCACTACTACTTCTTATCGGACTCGGAGAGTCAAACGCCTTCCAATGGATATGGCACACCTATATATTAATGTGGGTTTGGAACAGTCTTGAATGTAAATAGAAAAATGGCGACAATCATTTTTCACTAAGAGAAGCTTGTAATATTTGTTTTTTCAGGTTTTCGCTGTGAAAAAACTTGACTCTAACCATTTCCATGGAAGCTTTCCAGAGGATTTCTCTCAGATTATATCAAAAATTTCCCACGTTCACCACCCAAATATTGCTGAGCTAGTTGGTTATTCTTCAGAACGAGGAGACAACATGTTAATATATGAGTATTTTCGAAGTGGCTCTCTTCATGAATTTTTACACGTGTCAGACGACTTCAGCAAGCCACTAACATGGAACACTAGAGTCAAAATTGCACTAGGCACAGCTCGAGCAGTTGAGTAAGTGGACATATTGTTTTGACAGCTGCTGGATTCTCCCTCACTCTCTCTGACCCGTGCGTGTTTATTTTTTTGTTTCTGTATTTTTTTCTTTTTTTCAGCATGAACAAAGCTTTCCTGCATATAAATATGGTTTGGCAGTTTGAATTTATGTACTTGTAGAGTTCATGCAGTGTTTTGCACGTTCTTGTGAAATAGGAATACTTCATGACTTGTTTTACTTTGGACTACACATCCATCAACATAATAAAATATGAAAAGTTTCCGTTCCTAAGTTATGTTGCATGGAAATTTCTTCTACATTAAAAGTTGACTACATATCAGTATCAACTTGTTACTGATCTCATTTCAACGAAAAAAAAAAAATTCTTTGAACGTTGAGTGAATATTGGTATGACTGCACTGTTCATTTATGGGATATAATTTATATACTCAGGTACCTGCATGAAATTTGTTCTCCACCTTTAATTCACAAGAACATCAAGTCTTCCAATATTCTGCTTGACAATGAACTCAATCCTCATCTCTCAGACTATGGTTTGGCATCCTTCCATCAGGTTTTCCCTTTCCTTATCCCTCAAGTATTTTGAACTTATTTACTCTTTGTGAGTGCCAAAGTTGAAAGTTCTTTCTTTTTCTTTTTTTAGGATTTTACATATTCCTGAAATAGCACAGTTTTCCCCTGCTTGTGCAACTGCCCTTACATGTGTTTTGTTATTTGTTGACTCTACTTAAGCTTGAGCTCAGTTTAGTCTTAATGTTTGTTTCATCAGTCATATTCCTTTATGTGAATCCTATCAATTTTCTTGGAAATCCTATCTAATGAAGTCCATTTTGAATTGGTATATGGTGGTACTTTTCCTTTTTGGTAATTTAGTTACATGTTGCTTTTGTACAGTCATTTGGTAGGAACTGCTTCTGATTAATCTCCTATAGTGCATGTCTGGAAGCCCATTGGTGCTGGTCAAAACTCTATTTTGACCAAAGTAATATGAGTGTCTTTAGAATTGCAAAAAGTCATATCCAATGGGTTTTCAAACATAAGCTCAGATTAAGGAATTATACTGGCTAGCTAGTATTTATGATGATAGGGCTAACAGAGGGGTTGTGAAAGTTAGTTGGGCAGTAAATATTACTTGACTGTTAAACACTGGATAGACATGACTTCTCTGGTAATTCCATCTAGTAGGCTACCCTCCCTATCATTCAAGTCATCTTATAGGTCAATTTTATCTTGTGACTAGTTTGTCAAGTGAAAAATTGTTAAGGGTGTTTCTCCAGAAGGGGGTGATGTCCATAAACTAGATTCCCCTGCCATGAGTTCTCTCTATGTTTCCTTCTATCAACATTTTGGGCCGTGTGCTTTTGTGCTTTTTGTAGTTGTTATTTCAGCTAGTCAATTGTTGCCTCTCTTGTAGACTCCTGCCCACTAGGTCATTGGCTGAAGCTCCTGCTATATAGGGCAAATGCACTGGTGGTGTATTTCCGTATACAACTTCAGATGGAATCATACCAATTACAGAATGGTCGATCTACTGTACCAACATTTAGCCAGCAGAACTAACTTGAGCCATTGACTTGTGTTGAGATATATTAGGGATTTAGTTAGATTCTATGGAGATATATTAGGGATATGATTAGTGAGATATGTTAGGGATATAATTATGATTATGTATATCTCTAAATGTATAAATACCCTATTAGGGTACATCAATGAGCATGGAAATTTCAGAATAATCATTTTATCATGTAACATGGTATCAGAGCCATAAAGGTTTTTTTCCCTCTGCCACAATGTTCTTCTTCCTACAGGGATGTGTGCGTCCAGGAGCAAAGGGAGGGCGTGTTGGTAATTCATGGAGAGCAGTTTCTATCAGTCCGTTTCCGTTCGTCTGTTCAGTCACACGGACGTTCTGTTCTAGCTTCCAGACGGAGACCAGCGACCTTGTCCAAATCCGTTGGGGACTCATCTCCTACAGTTACACGCACCGCATAGGGAGGACTAGAAGGCTCCGATCGACGTTTCCCTGGAATCTCATCGCCGTCCGGTGAGCGCGTGATCGTCATGCGGCGTCTGAAGATTCCCGAACTTTTTCACACGCAGGCGCGTGACGCCGTTTTCCCTGGTGGTTTTACAGCTTTGTCTCCTCCTTGCCGTCCTTTCCCTTGTGGTTTTGTCTCCTGGTTTGAAGTTTTGTTTCTAGGTTCCTTCTGTTTTGGCACTTTTGGTTTTGTCTTATCTTTGGTTGGCTCCTAGTGTAGCTCCAATAGTTTCTATCTCGTCTTTTGCTAGCCCCTGGTGTAGCTTCAGCGGTCTCTATTGTCTTTGGTTGGCTCCTGGTGTAGCTTCTGCGGTTTCCATTTTGTCTTTGGCTGAAGCTCCAGCTGTTTTTGTTTTGTTTTCGATACTTTCATCATTTTGCTTGGTCCCTGGTGTGACCCTTACTTGTGCCGGGAATGTGTTGGTGTAACGTCAGTGGTTTTTGGGCTTTATCAGTTTCTACTGTTCAGCATTATCATGTCCATTTGGTGTCTAGAGTCAATAAACGGGCTACGTCCCCTTTTGCATTAGTTCATTTTGCTGTTTGGGGTCCTTGTCCTATTGAGTCTAAAACAGGTCGGCTACCTTTGTAACAAGTTGGGCTTGATTAATATCTACGCTCCAACTTGAGGGAGAGTGTTGAGATATATTAGAAATTTAGTTATATTCTACTGAGATATATTAGGGATATGATTAGTGAGATATATTAGGGATATACTATGTATATCTCTCTAAATATATAAATACCCTATTAGGGTACATCAATGAGCATGGGAATTTCAGAATAATCCTTTTATCATCTAACAACTTGAATGTTCTCGTGTTATCCACTTTAGGTTGAAGTCCATTCATATATTGAGCACCGTTTGATTTGATCAGCTGTTTGTAGATGATAATCTGAGTAGAGTAATTTTTTTATGTAACTTGATGAGAAGATATTATCTCTGTCACTTTACAACAATACTAACAAAGCCTTATCCCATTAGATGGAGTCAAGTACATGCACCACACAATGTCATTGAACTCGATAAAAAATGAAATCCATGGATGGATTGTTAACTTAGAAGTCTCGCTCAATAACATCATTGGGCATCTTCTTAGGTCTTCCTTTGATAAACTTTTCTCACCGGTTCATTCATTGACCTTCTCTTCTTTGAACATGTCCAAACCACCTGAAACCATTTCTACTATTTTTTCTTCAATAGGTACTGGGGAAATTCGTGGAGCTAAATCACATTGTTCATGAAGATTTGAGCCACTTCCAGATCCATGAAGTGGTGCTGTAAGGCCTTGAAATAGGTTGCTTTGCTTGAAAGGTCTACTACCACTAGGGTCTCGTCTGACTTAGGTATCCTTCCAGGAAATTCATAGCTGATGGATTCATAAAGAATGAACCAAGTTTGTAACTGAATCATGGGCTGTGATATGTGAGGGTTGTGTGTGTGAGAGAGAGGGACGGAGTAAGGCATCAGGAGATATTGTGGGTAATAGTAGGGTCAAAAGAAGGGCAAGTAATTAGTTAGCAATTTTTGTGAGAGACTAGCCTCTTCAATAGTTGTGTGTATGTTTGCTTTCATCTTGTCTACTGCTTGTAGGTGAATCCATCAATAGAACTCAGTCCAGATAGTGACCGGAATTGGTAGTGGTTATAACAGCCCTGCAGTTGCAATATTCTCTGGATAAATCTTTGGCAACCCCTCGTAAAGTTTCTAACATCCTTCTCTTACCCTTTCAGTAAAATAGTGATGATAGTCTTTTGTAACTGCTAGTCATACTAGTTCTCTATTTGAACTGCTGTGGAAATACTGAAGCAACTGTATTTTATGTTATGGGTCAACCTCTCCACCACTAACTTCTTGGTAGTTAACTGGGGAAAGAAAAGGCGTTCCATTTCTTGATAACGCTTTTACCACCTCTCTTTCTTCCTTCTACACATGATTTCTTAGTCCAAGCCCCACAATTGTGTGGATCCATTTTCATTATTCTGGAAATATCACCTGCTTTAATAGGTACTTCAAGTCTAGGTCATCTGTTTTGGTAATAAAGTGCTGCACATATACATAATGTTTTCACTATTTCACCAAAAAAAAAGATTTAAATGTTTTTGGGCTAAGGTGCAAAAATATCCATAAGTATCCAAAACAATTGCCAGTACCATATGTTTTACTGAGTTGCAAAAATACCCATCAACATTGAGAATAGAAAAATGATGGGATCATTAAATGTAACATAACTTTATTACTTTTTTTGTGTTGAGGCCCACACTATTTTTATAAAAGTGCCACAATGCCCCAAACTCAAAAGAAAAAAACTCCCGACTTCGGATTCATCTATATAAGCTACTTCATAGAGCAAATCTAGGTTAACCAACAACTGAGTTTCTATGATAAAAATTCAAAGGCCACGCTCTAATCTTCTGATCATAGATCTTAGAATCAAACATAAGTATGTAGCAGCAGAATGTAATGATAATATGAATTGTTGAATTGTGAGCGGAGAGAATAAGTTTGAGTGAAGAGGAAGCAAGATTCTCTATTTCTTGCTCCAAGATAGTAGGAATCTCTAAGTCAAAGTTCTGATCATCAAAAGTAAATTTCCCTTTTCATGTATCTTCCTAGATTTTCAAGTGATTCTAATATTCTATCTTTGTCTGTCCTCATATCTAGAAAGCATTGTGCTATTATGTCATGTTGAAAACTCTCCTTTTCATTTTTAAATCTTTGTTTCTTCCCAGTGTACTAGCCAAAATCTTGGGGCAGGATATAATGCTCCTGAGTGTTCAATACCCGACGCTTATACCCTGAAGAGTGATGTGTATAGTTTTGGGGTAGTCATGCTGGAGCTGTTGACTGGTCGAAAGGCTTTGGACAGGTAATTGCACATGATTCCTTTTTTGGGGCCTTAATAGTCCATGCAATAATAACTCCATGTCACATGTGAAAATGCTTTGTTGCTTCCTTTTTTCTGAATCTTCAGGTCAAAGCCAAAATCAGAACAATCTCTTGTTCGTTGGGCCACCCCTCAGCTTCATGACACTGATACATTGCCAAAAATGGTGGATCCTTCCTTGCGAGGACTTTACCCTCCTAAATCACTCTCAAGGCTTGCTGACATCATTGCTCTTTGTGTTAAGGTGAGTCATTCTTTAAACCCAGACCTGGGTCGGGTCAGTGAGTTATATAGCCCTATTTTACATGAGGAAGTTGATTTCTCACTTTGTAAATTTATTATCTTTATAATAGATTATATATTTATATTTTCAAATTTGGGGTTAATTTAATCATATAACTTTATAAAAATATAGAAATAATTGAATTTAGCCTACAAAATTTGCAATTTAACTTGAAAAATAAAAAATTGAAAATATTAATAAGAATTTGAAACTATTAAACAAAACAAAAAAAAGGTGGGTCGGCCCACTAAGCAACCTCAAGCGGGTTAAGGTTGACAAAATGCCAACCCACCTAAAGCCAGGCTTCTATAGCCCGCCCAGCACAAGTCTACCCACAGCTTGCTGGGTGGCCTGCTTTACAACTTCATTATAATCCGCTTGCATCCTTAATGATAGTTTCATATTGGCACAATAGCATTGTTATAACACATACAAATATTTTCCTCTTGTTTTTGACAGCCTGAGCCACAATTTCGACCATCAATGTCAGAAGTGGTTCAGTTATTGGTAAGACTAGCTGAGCGTTCAAATGTGAACATGAGAGAAGATATGGATGCTTGGGATGGATGGCAACGATGACTGATATTTTATGTGAAAGTTCAGATGTATAGTTCAGAGAAGAATCAAAACACCCCTTTCGTAGTTGTAGATATGAGTTTCAACTTTCCACTTCCTATAGCTTAGATTACTAATTTCAAATTACATTGAATGTACAAATGTAATTCATTCATCTTTCTTGCTCAGAGTTTAATTCAAAAGAGAGAGAGAAATGGGCATGCCACCTATTCTATTCTTTTCAGGCCTTCTTTCTGGTGAGATTCCTCTTACTAGTCAATCGCCATTGCTCACATTCTGAAAAGGAATAAATATTACTCCCACATTCTTTTACACATTGCTGGTCAGACATGTAAGTAACAATGTGTTTATTGAAATATTTAATACATTTTTTCATTTTTTATTCCCAATTAAGTAGGTGTCTCTTTTGTATTTTTTACACTCATTCTCTGTCATCTATTTTCTTTTCGGGTTCATTATCCCTCCCACTCACAATTCTCATAAATAATGTTATAATTGTAAAAATATATATTTCTTGTACATTTATTGTTTTTAACTAATTTTAATTAACACTTTAATTTGTGTGTTGTTACTTATAAAAACAATTAGAAGGTAGAAGTAAATATAATTGTTTTTGTTAAGTACATACATTTTCCTACTAGAGGCACTCATAGTCAATGTACTATTAGATATTGAATGTTGATGCATCTTCCAACAGAGATTTAAACATTAGCTTACTTCATTATATGGGATCAACCCCTTTCGCTAGTTTCAATTTTGTTAGTCAAACATTCGTAAACTAATCGTTGCAAGAAATTAATTAATCCAACAGGGGGATTTTTGTGGTGCTGCTGTTGGTCTAACTAGTTCAAGAATGCAGAGTGCAGAGCAATAAAATTGGTGAAACTTTTGTCACACATCTATCCCTCTAGTCCTACACTTTGTTACTTTTCAAAGGGTAGAGACAGAATGCTTATTTTGGTCCCATTTATTAGGTAGAGAGAAAAGTTTTCAATATGAGGGTAGAGTATAAAGTTAGAAAATTGATAAATTTTGAATCAAAATTAATGAGGTATAAAGTTTTTCTATCTCGGTATAAAACATGCTAGAAAATAACTTACAAACAAGATTATAGGAGGATCTAGTAAGCCAGGGCATCATCACATCTGTTGTTTACTCTTTTTAGTTCTAAATATAAATTATTTTCACTAATTCACACATATCAATAAAAATAATTAAAAACATTAATTTTTCATAAAATTTGAGTTATTTTCAATATTACTTTATTAACTATATTAAACATAAATGGCATATTAATTTTTACTCTCAATATCTTTATTAAATATAAACAAGTGAAAAAAATATTACCCATTTTCCTTAATATAAGAGCTATGAAAATATTAAGTTAAATAAATTACCTTAATTAAAGCATATGTTATATGATTTTTTTGAAATACTTATATGTTTCATTAATTAGATTATATATAAATTTATAAGTTAAGCAAATTAGTTTAAAGAAAAATAATAAATATATGAGATAAAATGAAAAAAATTCTCATATTTATACCCAAAATTCACTTCTAAACGACCTATTATATTTAAGACCAGATGTAGTATTTAATACTTCTTAAAACTATTAAATACATTGTACAAAGCACCAACAATAGCTTCTAAAAAATGGAGAAAGCAAAATTGTTGTTTATAGATAGAACCGAAGTATCCTTTCACGGGCACCAAAAACCATAAACATTTGTTGAATGCAAAAGTACACAAAGTTCTCAAAATTATGCAAAAATATTACAATGATTAAGCCTGCTAATGTTAACCTGATTAGCAAACATACCAATCAAGAAAATGGTGTAAAAATACACATGAAATTTCCGATGGCCACCGTATTTTTTCACCATGTTCTTGACATATACATATTTGGTAAATTTTTAAAGTTAGTTGACATAAGAAATTTTTTCATAATTTTAAAAATTCTACGTTTACTTTTACACCAAAAAAAAATTACGGTATTAAATCCTCATAGTATAATATTTTTACGGCATTATTTGCATTCTAACCATTAAAACAACGGAGTATCTTTTATGCTGAAGGCGTTAGTTTTTTCCTCCAATGCACTTTCACTTTCATAACGTTTCAGCTTTTTTTTTCCCATAAAAATATTGGTAATATGTTAAAAAAGAGGAGTTACATCTAAATCATTTACTACAAAGTTAATAGTTACCTATTTAATAAAGTTTTAAGTGAATAAAAATAAGATGCAAAGGAGGCGGTACCCTTCACTTCTCATAGTTAGTTATATGGACATTTCAATAATTTATATTTTTAAAGCATTTGTAAAATATTTTTTTTACAATTTTCAGTACATTTTTAAATTACTGAGATTAAATTTTATTAGTTTTAATTTTATTATTTATTATTTAACATTCAATGACAATTTTAGAAAAATTAAAATGTAAAAATATCAATATAATTGAAGAGGCTGGGAAATAAAGAGAAAAGACCTTCATCCTTTTTGTTTTTTGGGGGTTATTAAACATTGTGAAGGAATATATTTACTCTTATCTCCTTTTTATCAGGACATGGTTAGAATTAAGGGAATGCTTAAGTCATTAAATGCCTTTAAGAATGCCCCTATTTTAGATTATAAATTACATTTTGAAAAGCAAAAAAAAAAGGGACATCAAATCAAATTTAATAAGGACAATTATTTTTAAAAAAATGTTACTCTTGCGTCAAGGTCCAATATAAATCATTTCAGCAAATTCACCGATATAAAGGAATAATAGTTAACTCATTAAATTTATTTTAAATTGAAAAAATAAATATATCAATATTAAATGATGTTTTGAAAGAGAGATAAAAATACAAAAAGATACATTTAAGCATTAATTATAAGGTTAAAATTAATAAAAATCATTAATTACTCTCTAAATAACTTATATATTGTGAACAGTTATGAACTTAAGAAAAAGAAAATGAAAGAAAGAAAATTAGATAGCCATAGAAGAGAAAGCTCTTATATATTATCTCGAGAGTGTGTGGTACATGTGTGGTGCCTTATATTTATAGGCATAGATTTACGTATCAACATAAATCAATATCAATGATTACATGAAATGATAAGGGATATAAAAGATAATTTGGGATTATGGGAGATATGGAAATCCATATAGTAATATTCATAACATCCCTTGTGGGAAAAAACTACAACTAATAAAAACTCTATAGGAGAAAAACCTAGTAGAAGAAAAGAGGACAACGTTTATAGTTACACATCCTAATTCTGCCTTATTAAAAACCTTTCTATAAAAATTCAGTGGGACAAAATCTACATAAGAGATATAGACTCCTCCTCTCGACAAAATCACTTAATATTCTGGGTTTGCAAAGTTAGATGTTTCGTACCATGAAGTGATTACTAGAATGGATTCAATGGATAATAATTTCTGTTCCTTTTCAAAGGTGATGAGCGAACAATAACTTTGGTGAAATAAACATTACTCTATCATCCTTAATATAGATGTACATGCATACGTAAACAAGTATAATGAGTAGCATATGCATAAACGATTAGTTTATGCTTTGGTACATCTAAGTATAAAAACCCCATACACATAGTGCCTCTGAGTTAATGAAGAAAATGTTTCACTCTATTCCAATATTTTTTTATGTAAAGAAATATATATTGCTAATAGTGATATGACCAGGCATATGATATTAGTAAGGTACATTAGTGCCCTAATAGCACTTAAGTATGGTACTTTTGGAGCAGGTAGTTTTTCATCTCATTCTTCATTAACTTATCAAGATCTATAAGGATCTTTATCAACCAAGAGAGATCTCACAACCAATGGACTACATAATGGAAGTGACTTATTTAGGGAAAACCGCTATAAGGCCTTTATTTCAAATCCTGTCTGCAAATAATCATTTACCTTTTAGAGCTCTTCAGAAGTTCTAATGATGTTGATATCATCAACATAGGCAACAATTATGGCAAACTTACATATATTTTTATAAAAAATGCACTTTGATTACTTCAAGCCATACAAAAACTTGTTTGACTATGTTTAATAATGTTCTTGAGATCTTGCATGTCATGCTTTTGACATCTTGATTCATATAGGGACTTTCATATAAATGTTACCGTTAAGTGTGTCATATGAATGTGTAGTCATGATATCTATGAAGCACAAACAAAGCCCTTCATTTACTGTTAGATGAATCAAATAATGAAAAGTAGTCATATCCACTATTGGTGGATACATTTATTTTTAACATATACCGGGTCTTTGAGTAAAGCATTAGGCTATAAGATATGTCATATATCTTATCATTTTTCCTTTTCCATTTTTCTTTCGTACAAATACTCATTTGCATCCAATCGGTTTTATATCTATAGGTGTAAGGACTGCAGGTTCAAAAACATTTCGTTTGTTTTCAATGACATTAATTATGCATTAATGACTTCCATCCATATGACCAATCTTTTCCTTACTGGCACTCAACAATGGATATTGACTCATGATTCTTATTATCATTCATTACATCAACGTTAACTTCATTTTAATCCCATCGGATTCCATTCATAATATAATATATTGAGGACTTGTTGTTTTCAAATGTATCAAGTAACTTGGTCTCTTCTGGGACTACAACATTCTCTTATGAATAAAATAACTTTTTTTAGAAGATGACTCTCCTAGAGAAATCAAATTTCAATGATTTACCTCAACTTTACCATCTATATTCTTGACTCCTTTTCTTTTTGAGGTTCTTTATCTTTGGGACTAATGGGTCTTTCACACTTCAGGCATGTTTTAAATTCATTATAATAGATTGTCCTTCTGAGGCGTTGATTCTTATAAGAGCATTAACAATTAGGATGTGTGACTTTATTACTCTCTTTAGATTAGTAAATACTTCAAGCATTTCGATAAATGAATTATGTGAATGAATTATCTTTTAAATTGTTAGTGCGCATTATTTAATACGATGATCAAATCGAGCCAAATATAATTCATTCAAGCTAATATCTTACTAACTTCTTATTTTCTCCCTTTGATGCTTGAAAAAGTAATTCATCAAATAAAATTCGGCAAATTGTGCCGTAAATGAAGTTCTAGATATTTTATAATTGAAAGAGATTATACCCAACATATATTCTCATCTCATCCTTCTTTAAGGATCCATTTTGGTGTGTTGTGGTGGTTTTACAGACACAATGCACACCCAAAAGTAATCAAATGTGAAATATTAGGTTATTGATCAAAAACCATTTACAAGAGAAAAAACTTTCGATAACTTGTTGACCTTATGCGAATTAACATTGCTATATGCAAAATGGTTAGTCCCTAAATAGAATATGAGATATTATATCTTATAAGTAAAATGTTGCAATCATTTAATCAATAATTCTATTAGTCTATTTTGTGTACGAATATGAGTTATAAGGTGTTCAAAATCAATTTCAAGGGTATACAATGTTCATTAAAAGCTTGTGAAGTAAGACAACCAATCCGAAATGTCATGAAATCCCCCACCTTCCGGAATGTAGTTTTTTCAGTAGATAATCAGGATAATGAGCTCCATTATATAAAATAAATGGTAATTGGTAAATCACATTTATCTCCATATATGTGTTCAATACATTAAAATAATATAACTCAAATATTTTTAGGACTAAAGTAAATGTCCATAAATATAATAAAACGGAGCCCAAATGCATAACCCAAAACCATATGGAGCCCAGATACACATCTTAAAGTAAATAGATTCCAAATAGGATTTATTTAAAAACATTACATTGTCTGCTAAAAAATCCAAAACAAAGGCCCAATTCACCAATTTTTTTAATTATTAGACCAAAAATGTTCATGCACCCAGTCAAAATTAAAAAATAGGCCATTAATGGGTTTCTGGAATGGGCGGTCCAGAGTTACTTTTTTAAAAAAAAGCCTCATAAATGCGGCCCAAGTGCTCCTCTTTTAATAAAAAAGGGCATTTTTGGTAAGGCTACTACCAGCATTCCTCAGGGTGAGGGTTCAAACCTTGGAGAGTGACAACAGCGATAATTAACGTAACCTCAAAGAGGTTATCCCATCGGTATCTCGCTATCACTATAAGGTCTCCTTACAGGGGTTTGAATTAGTCTGGGGCGGGTAATGAACGCAGGATACTCCAGGTTATCAGATGATTTATAAAAAAAATAAAAAGTGAAACACCGACTTTCATTAGAGGAGCAAAACGTTGTCGTTTTGCTTTACTCCTGCCACTCAATGGGATCCCCAGGACCCGACCCAGCTGTTGTGACCTGGATCGAACCCTTCACGCCGCTAAAATTTCAGGCAGTCTTTTCCGGCGAACACGAGGGGACCTTCTCCGGCGTTTTGGGGACACGATTTTAGAGTCTTTTCTGGCGTTTTTTTACGTAAAGATATACAGAAAAGTTTTAAAAGGGAGAACTGGGTAACAGCGAACGATAGCAAATCCTTTCAGATAACAAAAACCGATGATATCAAGATCAACGAGAAGCTTGAGGATTGACCAACAACGGAAGGGAGATCAAAAAAAGTTTTTTTAGGGAGATGATATCAAGATAAGTGACATGCTATAAAAAACACACAAGATCCAAAAAGTTTTTCACTTTCCGGCGGCGAGAAGCCATAGATTCCGGTGGCAAGCTCTCAAATTGACAAAAATACACAAGATTCAACCATATACTCAGAAACACATATATTCAAGCACAGATTCACGAACTTTGATGATAAGATTAAAAATCACAAAGGAAAAATTGTAGCTTCTGATATACGCATACATACCGATGAGCATGTTTCAGTTAAACAAATTCACATACATAGATATACATGTATAACCACACTCCGATATGCAGGAAGAAAAGGAACGACAGGTTAGGCTCACAAAATTTAGTGCTTGTTTGGCCCTAACTATATACACAAACTGAGATAAAATGATCTCAAAATCTGTAAAAACCATCTAGAAATTTATAAAAACCATCTTAAAATTCGTAAAACTATCTATAAATCTGTAAACTCATTTCTCCTAATAAAGTTCCCAAACACACACATAAGGCTTGTTTGGAATAACATTTCTAAAAGTTAAACGCCCGTTCAATATTTTTCCGTAAAACAAGATAATCTCCTCCACATATTTACCTTAACTTGCGTAAAAATACTTCTTCCTATACGGGTAGATTATGTACCCACACCATGAACCTAGAAGGAAGGATGAAGAACATAGAATAACTTTTAAAAGCATATTAAAAAATAATGTTTATTCCCAATCCAAGCCTCTTGAAAAATAAAATTTAGAGTAACGAAAAACTTTGATTATCCTAAATAGTTTAGATTATAAATCTCTATTTCAATAAAATTCAAAGGGAAAACATAAATATTAAAATATCAATGCAATGTGGGGTATATTATGAATATGATTTTGGTAGATACTCGTACTGAATTTAAAAGGAAGAAAATTAGGGATAGAATATAGGACTTTGATCCATCATTGTATAATACATATATGGTATCTTATATTTATAAGTATGGATTTACAATATCATGATAAATCAATATCAAATTATAACCTTGCTTAAAATACAAAATATGTTTCCCAATATTTTAATATATTTTTTCATTTTTACCCTAAGTTAATTACAAATTAAATCTCTCTCGTGTTTTTTCACCTCATTCTGCCTCACCTCTTTTCATTCATCCTCTTCCACCCACATTTTTCAAACCCTTGAGATGTGTCACCTACTACATCATGAAAAATCAATATCAACTTATAGCATTGCTTAAAATACAAAAATATGTTTTCCAATATTTTAATATATTTTTTCATTTTTACCCTAAGTTAATTACAAATTAGATCTCTCTCGTGTTTCATCCTCTTCCACATTTTCACCCACATTTTCACCCACATTTTTCTAACCCTTGAGATATGTCACCTCAATTGACCATGCCACTCCTAAAGATCTCTACCTCACCTACTACATGTCATCATTGGATAAATATGAAATTTTATCTTCTCCGGTAATCAAACCACATACTCTTGGACCTGCGTTCAAGCCTTTGCTTGTTGAGCTATAATAACCTTACATATTTAAAAACATATATTTAAATATATATAATATTCTGTTACATAAAAAATTGTATTCATTTATATATATGTAATATTATTAGAAACTAAAAATATATTGAATGATAAAATTGTAACGTATGTGTTTATTATTTTATATATAATGTATTATTGATTGAATAATAACTTTTGTATATTTGGATCATTATTAATTTCATAATTTTTATTTTTTTGAAATATTATTCTTAATATAAAATATATTACAAACAATATAAATATTAAATGTTAGGCACGGAATAATTCATTTTTCTAAATAGAAGAAAGCACTCAAAGACACAAAGGGTACCAAATTAGTGAAAGATAATTCACATCTCTTTGTTTACTATTAACCCAAATATTTTATGAACTCATAACAGAATGGCCACCTCACTCAGAAGGTGGAATTGATAATTTTAGCACTTTTTAGATATTTCATTTTCTTTAATAATTTTACTATTGATCCCTCCCTAAAGCAGTATCTCTTGACATGAGCCCACACATTAGATACCACTTCTAATTCCACTTTGTTTAGGCACCCCACATATATTCATTAATCGTTATATGCTTTTTAGTCTTACAAAAGGGTGACTGGCTATCCGATAAAAAACAACTTAAAATATACTCATAACCAGTGGCAAACTCAGGATACTGACTCAGTGGGTTCAAGATAAGTGAGACTTATTCTAAATATGTTTTGAGAAGAATTTGAGGAAAAATTTACAGAGTTTAAAATTAACAAATGAGTGGATGTAAAATAAGTTGTATAATACTAAATATATACCTGATTTTGTAGAAGTCAAGGGGTGCGACTGAATCCGTTGAAATATATATAGGTCCGCCCATGCCCCTAACACACACCACACCCCCAAAACATTTGTGACTTTAGGGGGATTTCGAGAGTAGGAGGGAAGAGAGAGGAAAAATTTCGATGAGGTTACCGATGGAATTAGCCATGCAGTTTATTCCATTGAAAATTTAATATTTTTTAGTGCATGCATCAATGCCTTTCTTTTCGTGCATCCAATGCCAAAATGTAAAAACTATTCTACGATGTTAGATGCATTACAAAATACTTCAACTTGGTGAGTGCATCTAAGCAACCGAGCAAGTACTTTAGGATGTTTGATTATACCTTAACCCAAAAGAAAATGACAGAAAATCTTTTGAGTGTTTTAAACACATAATAAAGGTCATTGCATATGTCATTAATAATGATAGATCAACTAACATAGAAACTTTTTGAAAATGGTGTACAAGAGAAGATCGAGGAGAATACTCAATAAAGTAAGTAAAATCTCTTAATTAAAAATCTTATCCACAATTTTTGCTGTTAATAGAGCACAATATATAATATATGAAACCGTACGTAACCAAACTCACATAATTACAATTGTCGCTTTTTAATTTCCACTTAAAAAATCTTGCTGTTGTTATACTATTTTATAAGTTATAAATAACTAAATACACTTACAATGTTAACGATCCTTATTTTGATCTTTTATTTCCCGGTTGCTCCTTTGGCACGGGTTGTTTTTCCTGTTTTATATTTTATTTAATTTGCGCCACCTCGCTTCCCACGTTATACTCATTGCAAAAGCAATTGCTATAGATAAAATAATAATTATTTTTACTTAACTTCTTTTTTCTCTTCAGATTATTTTCCTTAATTTATAATTGAATTTAATTTTACAGTATCAAGATTGTATTTAGATAGAATTGAATATCAATCTCTAAAAAATTAATTAAAGAATGTAACCTACCATTACATTATTACAGAAATTCAGTTACATACAAAAAAAATAAGTTGTATAATATGACAATTCAGTTATGCATTATGTGAAAAATCATGCAAACGAAACTATCCTCAATTCTACCTTGTAATCAAAAGTTAAAATCCTTAAAGAACAATAAACAAACACAACTTTAAATATTGTTGGCCGATTGGCGAGACGGCGATCAATCACGTAACGTCTTAATCGTTAATTAATAATGTTAAAAACACTCTCTCGATAACAGTTGACATTTAATTTGATTTGACCCGACGTTGGCAATTTATTGATGCATCACGTGGGGGATTTTCACACTTATGACAATTACTATTTACCAAATATAATATATATTTTCTATCTATAAGTTACTTCCAAACATAAATTTAAATCACGTTAACTTAATCTTAGAATTCAATCAATTTTTTAACATTATCTCTATTTAGTATTTATTAACACATTTGAATAAAATCAACATTTAATAAATGAGTAATAAAATTGCACATTCATATAAAAAATTTAATGATGCGCCTTGTATATAGAACCGGATAAAACTTCTCTCCCTGTCAGAGGGGAGTGTATATAAACACATGTTCTTTGCATGCATATGGCGTTATTTGGAAGTTAAACTCGATAGATCGATAGATACGAGAGATCGGACAGAGAGAGAGAGAGAGAGATATCAAAATGTGGAGGCTGAAGATAGGAGAGGGAGGGAAGGATCCTTATATATTCAGCACAAACAACTTCACTGGAAGGCAGATATGGGAGTTTCATGCTCATGAAGGAACTGCTGATGAACTTGCTGAGGTTGAAGCTGCTCGTCAAAATTTCTACAACAATCGATTTAACCTCAAACCTTGTGCCGACCTTCTATGGCGTTTTCAGGTCTCTTTCTTCTCTATTCCTTCACTTTCTTTATTTGACCTTCCATCTGAAGCATTTTCAATCCATATCCACACACTCGTGTGTGTGTGTATACGTATCGGTATGTATACATTAAGTGTCATTCGATGGTTTTTCATATACAAGTAATGAATTCGTGCATTTTCTCTATTGTGTGTTTTTCTTTCCATTTCTTCCCTACTCATCTATAATTTCTCCCTCTTCTCGTTAATACTAGCTCCGCCAACAGTGGCGCAGTGAGGGTAAGTTTTTTATTTTCAAGTAAATGACAACAAACTTACTAGTATACATAATTTGAGTGAGTGCAAATTTTAAAAATCAGTGGGTGCATAATAAAAATCTAATAGTTATTTACATATAAATAAAAAATTTAGTGGGGGCATTTGCCCACACTCACTATAACGTGGCTCTGCCACTGTCCGCCAGCCCTGTTGTATACAACAACAATAAGCCTTTTCATTAAGGGAGCCGTCTACATAGATTAAACAATATTATTGTGTTATGTTAACAGCTAATATCTTTAAATAAATTGTTAATCAAAAAAATCTTGTTCAATATGACTTTTCTGAGTGTTTTCTTTAGTCTCTCTCAACTCCTTCTTAGAGCTTGTTTAACTCCTAGTTTTAAAATCTATATTTTGTTTAAATATTCACATTTTTTAAAAAAGCTATTATAGAGAAAAAATTTAAATTTCAAACCTAGGTTTTGAAAAAGCTATTTTCTTGTCAAATCACGCATTCTCTCATTATAAATTTTCTCTTCATCTTTCCTATTACCTTTTGCATCGAACTTAGTAAAAGCCAATAACTTCATAAACACAATCACCTTTTAAAACATAAGTTTTGACTTGGAATTCGTAAAAGCTATTCTCTTAAAATCTATTCTCCAAAATCTATGTTTTATCTCGAATTCCATAAAAGCTATTTTCAAACGAATTTGCAAATGAGCTCTTACACGATTTTCATATTGCTATACATCCACCATCTTTATTAGGTGCGCATTGATGGCCTTCTAATTTGTATATACCTAATCCACCTCACACAACTTTGTACCATTTTCTTTTCAATGGATCTTGTACATGAGGTAAAAAATTTCGTGGATGGTTTAGTCCTATTTATACAATGCACTTGAAGGTCTTGCCATGTATGCCATTTTAACCAACGTTTCTTATTTTTACTCCCGTTAATCACATGCTATGATATTGCATTAATTGATTATCTCTCACGCACCTCTTTTTCCTGCCTGGTCACTCTCCATAGACATTTTTAGAAAATATTTAATGCTACTTTTTTCATGCATTGAAATATTTGCTATAATTGGTTCAACCTCATGACCTGCTTGTGTACGTATATACCTAACTGTGGGTAGCTTCCATGGCGTTTCAATATTCATTCTTTCTTCTTCTTAATTCCTCCTCCTCCACATTTGCTCTATTTTTGTTATTCTTCAAAGCTTAATTGCTCACAAATTGTTGTATGAGAATTATGTTTAATTCACACCAAATTTACATACATGAATGCATGCATGCATATGTGGGGTGTGTGTGTTTTAAATAAAAATGGGAAACACCAGCTCGCCAATTAGAGTCGTGCAAGTACTGTCATCCATCTTTTTGCGGATAGACCTCCCTGTTCTTATGTTTTATATATCCACCGAGTTACTCTCTAACTGTTCTCTCTTTTCTTTTAATGCATATTCTCCCACTTCAGTATTTACATATATTTTGATTTCCTCATACTAGAAGTCTAGAACATCTTAGACCATGCGCACCTTTTTCAAGCAAAAGTTTAGATGAATTTGATTCATGAAACTGACTAAGTTTAAGGCATACCTGTGTTTAAGATATAAGTTGATCACTTGTAAGATGATCAAAGTTTGATTTTCATTTTTTATCCTTACAATTAATACTCAGTTCCAATTCTATCAATTAATGCTCATTTAATCCACAAGGGTAAAAGTGAAAAAAATATTTTAATTTATCACATAGCACATAACTTACTGCTGTCACTACTTGATTCCCCTTAATTAGTTAACATGACATATATTTACGGATTCCGAGGTATTTTACGGATTTCAAGATGGTTTTACGGATTTCGAGATATTTTTATGGATTTCGACATAGTTTTTACAAATTTCGAGATTGTTTTATTTTGGTTTGAGTTATACCGTTGGAAAAATGGTATTCACAAACAAGCACATTGTAAGCTGGATTATGTACCTTAATGAAACAGTCGGTTCAATGCAATAATAATATATCCGGGAATATTCGAGCTGATTAATTGACTGAAGAAAACTTGTATTCCCGTCTTGTAGTTTGTTATACTGTTATATATATGGAGTGTGTGTGTGTGTATTTACTGATGTGAAATGGTGATTGATTTGATGCAGTTTTTGAGGGAAAAGAATTTCAAACAAACAATTCCAAGAGTGAATATAGAGAATGGGGAAGAAATAAATGATGAGAAAGTTGGTAATACTGTGAAGAGGGCAACACATTATCTATCTGCATTACAATCAAAGGATGGCCATTGGCCTGCTCAAATTGCTGGACCTCTCTACTTTATACAACCTCTGGTAGTTAGCAACCAATGACATATATATTTTAATTTAAACAAATTTCCAACTCCTTAATTATCTTAGCTTTTGCTTGTGACACTTTTTCTTTTCTTTTCTTTTTCCTTTTCCTTTTATGGTAGAAGTTCGGTGTTATAAGAAATTAAAGAAACAGGAGGTGTTGGTTTCACATGTTCAGTGAGACCCACCAATCACTACACACACACACACACAAATTTATGTCACATGTTATAAATCCTACTTAATTTGCTTTAATTTTAAATAACATGTACACCATTAAATATGAATTGAAATGGGTGTAAATGGTGCAGGTTTTTTGCATGTATATTACAGGTCATCTTGAAGCTGTGTTCCCAAGAGAGTATCGAAAAGAAATACTTCGATACCTATACTATCACCAGGTTCATAAATCTAAGTTCAATATTAATAGGGTTAAGGCCATTATTTATCTTTATAGCTTCATTGAATTTTATTTTTTGTCAATATAATTTTATATATTTGGTTTTAACCCCTATAGTTTCATAAAAATTAATTTGATATGGGTTTAGTGACAGGTCCTTATATGCTTAACTTGAGTTTTGGTTTGAGTTCATATATTTAAACTCAAACCAAATCATTATGAAAATATATATAGGGATTAGAACCAACAATTCAAAACTACAAGGAACAAAACAAAAGGGGGGAATTACACAACGGTCTCAAATAAGATACATTATCACTATCAGGTCATATGAGATAATCAAATTAATATGAAGTCCCAATGGATCCATGAGAGATTTATTGACATTGTAAAAAGATGAGTTTACTTTAACTTGTCATTAGTGGCATATGGACTTATCAATTGAGGCATACCACTTATCATTAGTGGCACCGTAACTTACCCTATTCTGTTATTAGTACACCGTGACTTATCCTGTTCTGTTATTAGTGGCAGAATTGATTGTCAATTGAGATAGTCGGACTTGTCATTGGTGGCGATCATACTAGTAATTAGTGACACATCAACTTTTCAATTGATAAGTGCGGATAAACCCATCTTCTTACAATTCCAATGAATTGCCCATAGGTCACATAACTTTATACCAATTGATAGTTACAATTTGTTTTCGTTAGGGCCTTAACGTAATTCCCTCAAATAAAACTTCAATCAAACTGTAAAACTTACAATCACATTAATAGCCCGTGTTGATATATGTGTTAACAGTTTTACAAGCTCATATAAGAAGTGATGTTTTTAAAAGTTTGTGTATGTACACGTATATACATATATATATATGCATCCATGTTACTTAGAATGAAGATGGAGGGTGGGGATTACACATAGAGGGACACAGCACCATGTTCTGTACAGCGCTGAGTTATATATGCATGCGAATACTTGGAGAAGAAGCTGATGGAGGAGAAGACAATGCTTGCTTCAGAGCACGAAAATGGATTCTTGATCATGGTGGTGTCACCTACATACCTTCCTGGGGAAAGACTTGGCTTTCTGTACGTACCTTTATTCTTGAGGGATTCTACTATGAAATTCTAAAAAAACAACTTAATTACTAAAATGTCTTCATGATAAGTTAGCTACATAAACGTACTATTATTTCCTTTATTAGAAGTTTAGAACATACTTTTGTATACTCTTAAGTTGTTATTGAACTTTTAGGTGGTTAATTAAACCCATTTCTTAAAACCATACAGTAATTATTTCCATGTGTGTGTACGTATGTATCATACATTCATGTTCCTGTTATAGCTTATATATCATTGTTGGTGTGTGTGTGTGTGTGTTGATGCAGATACTTGGATTGTTTGAGTGGTCTGGAACAAACCCAATGCCACCAGAATTCTGGCTCCTTCCATCGTTTCTTCCAATGCATCCAGGTAATTCAACATAAGCATTAATGGTAGGGATACATTTCTATATATTTGAAGTTTTATTTTGTTTTAATATTTCATGTCATAACTATTATTATTTACTCCCTTAATTTTTTTCAATTTTTTCCTTCATCATTTTATTTAATAATAATTTTTTAGTTTGTTAACTTTATCTTCTGATCTATTAGAGATTTTTTTTGTGAGCTCATCCAAAGTAGCTAAGGTATTTTGGTACAAGTGACAAGCCTTGTGTTCGATCAATGTTGAAAAAACTCTAATAGAGTATTAAGAGCTTAGCCATTTGGGATCTTAAGAAGAAAATGACGTTGTAACTTAAGGCTTAATTCTGAGTCTAAATAAAATAAAAGTATTAGCACATGCAAGTAGAAACTTTTAGATTAACTTTTTGTGACAATTCCCCAAGCACTTGTTAAAAGGAGTAGCAAACTGCGTTATTGAAATGATAAATACTCTACAAATGTTATCAGCTGCATTAGATGTGCATTTTCCACACCCTCACCCAAATAATTGAATTTTGCTAAGTGTGAAATTTGTTCAAAAATAGCAGTAGGTATTAAAATGGCAAATAATAACTTTACAAATGTTTTCTGCTACATTACAACTTATGATGTAGTACATTATTCAAAATATTACAGACACACTTGTTATATATAACTCTTTTGGAGTCTATGGGGAGTGAAATCAAATCACACCTCCACCTCCACCAACTTGGTTCCAAATGAAAAAAAACTTTGGCTTCTTAAAAATAGTTGTCAAGCTCCGATGACCTGTCAGGGGTAAGGGTAGCTGCCAATGCACGTAGCTTCGATGGTCAAAGGTATCTCAAGCAAGGGTGCTTGATGCTTTTTTTTCAAAAGAAAGTAAGAGGCAAAATTTCAGTAAAAAACATCAGGCATTTTAAAATCCCTATTTGGTCATAAGTAGGATTATGGGATTTCCAAAGTTGAAATGACCAAATAAGAGTTTTAAATTTTACATGGTGCTTTTTTTTTAGAATTTTCCCAAATTAATATTAAATAAAAGGAAAATTAATTTTTTGATCCTATATTTTCACTCAGATGTAACTTAGTCTTCAAATTTTGACTCACTTCAATTCAGTCAACTATTTTATAATTTAGTCCTTATGATGACGAGCAATAGTAAGTTAAAGTTGAAGGATTAATAAGCTACAGCTAAGTTAAAATTATATGATCGATTTATATCGAGTTAAAATGTAGGGATTAAATTATAACATAATCAAAACTACATCCAGCAAAACATTAATTTTCCATAAATAAAATTAAATGGGGAAAACGTAAAAGTTCTAGCTGTAAGCATTTTTTTTTTTGCCCAATCAAGCTATATGCATATTATTGCATTTTCATTTTCTGAACACTATCTATGTATTGCCATGTATATGTAATAATAATCCTCCATATTGTAATGCAGCTAAAATGTGGTGTTATTGCCGTTTAGTTTACATGCCGATGTCGTATTTGTATGGCAAAAGATTTGTGGGTCCCATCACCCCTCTCATTCTTCAACTCAAACAAGAACTCTACCTTGAACGTTATGATCAAATTAACTGGAATAAAGCTCGTCACCTTTGTGCAAAGGTCAACTTTTGTCTCCCTCTTTTTTTGCATGCTATCAATCGGTATACGACGCTTTTATTAGATTTATTACCACGTATCTAAGTAATTGATTAATATGATTCGAGGTTCAGTAAAAGTTAAGGCTTCTCGCCCCTCCCAACAGGAAACCCCATAGCTCTTTCCAACTGAGCTATGCATCGTTGGTTCAGCTTTTGCCTCTCTCATTCATCTCTCTAGTCTCTACACACATACACTCTTGTTGATTTCTTCCAAATAACGAACAATCATAATAGATTAATTAATGTGGAATAAAATATATAATTACAGGAAGATCTTTACTATCCACATCCGTTGATACAAGATCTAATATGGGATAGTTTATATACATTCACTGAGCCACTTCTTACGCGGTGGCCCTTCAATAAGTTGGTGAGAGAGAAAGCTCTTCAAGTGACAATGAAGCATATTCACTATGAAGATGAAACCAGTCGATACATTACTATCGGATGTGTCGAAAAGGTATTAATATTTCTTTTCATTGAAGCGTTTGCCAGTTATATATAGAATGTGTTGGCTTTGACCCTAACCTAGTATTGTCTTGCTCTAAGCTCTTTGATACTTGATTTTGGTTTGAGCATGGTTCTAATCAATAACTTCGTGTGATCCTTATTATAAGAGCCTTCAATATGTTTGATAATTTGATATGTTTTGTCCAAAGCTTTAATTTTTTTTCCTTGATCTTAACTAAATACAAAATTTTGTAATTATTAACCAAGTTCCACTAACTAAGGACTTTTACTCGGGTGTGTAATTATGATACTTTACAAGAAATAACTACTTACATTAATTTATATAAAATTGTTATTAAGTAGATGCTTAAAATAATAATTGGAGAGCTTATTAATTTCCTTTTTACATAATTTTCCACAGGTTTTGTGTATGCTGGCTTGTTGGGTTGAAGATCCAAATGGAGAAGCCTTTAAGAAGCATCTTGCAAGGATTTCTGATTACATATGGGTTTCTGAAGATGGAATCACCATGCAGGTAAATGAATTAGTTTTATTGATAAGCACATGTATCATCTTATTGGAAGCAATCATTTTCGATTAATTATCAAGTATTAAATGTAGGTACCTCTCCCAACATGAATCAATGAAACAAGTTAAGAGTATAGTAATTATTGAAAAATGAAAATAATGATCTTTCTTCTATACAATCATTGACTAATCTAATCAACAGAGAATAAATTATTGTTTCAATATATATGTACCATCAATTATTTTCAGAGTTTTGGTAGCCAAGAATGGGACGCTGGCTTTGCTGTGCAAGCTTTACTCGCCACAAACCTAATTGACGAAATTGCTCCTACTCTTGCAAAAGGACATGACTTCATCAAGAAATCTCAGGTTCAACATTTTACTAACCCCATGTACTGACTAACTAAAACCTATAATGTTCAACCGCTGACTGCCCCAGTACACTACTAGAAAAATGCTATTTAGTGACGGAAAATCGTCACTAAATGGCTATTTTCTGTCACTAAAACGAGGGTTGCTAATATTTTTCGTCGCTAAATGGAAATTTTCTGAAGAAAACTAGCCATTTAGCGATGGATTTTTCCGTCGCTAAATGATATTTTTTTGGTAGTGGTAGTAGCGCAATCTGTAACACTTTAAGAAGGTTACGGGTTGAAACCTGGTATTGACATATTTATGTGTATGAAATGGTTTGATTTTATTGTATGAAAAAAAAACTGATAATCTTAATTATCAGGTTAAAGACAACCCTTCAGGTGACTTTAAGAGTATGTATCGTCACATTTCCAAAGGGTCATGGACCTTCTCTGATCAAGACCAAGGATGGCAAGTTTCAGATTGTACGGCAGAAGGCTTAAAAGTGAATAAATAATTTTTACCACTTAAATAATTTATTTTTTATTGTTAATCTCTTCTTCACATGCCATTTAATATATTTTTGGTCTATTATTATATATATTTCAGTGCTGTCTTCTTTTATCGAAGTTACCACGAGAGATTGTAGGTGAAAAAATGGAACCTAAAAGGCTTTATGATTCTGTCAATGTCTTGTTGTCGCTTCAAGTGAGCAATTATTACCTTACATTCTAATTATGATTCACCAATGAAACTGTGATATTATTTTAATTTTCATGAAAATATCTCATGAAATCAAAATTCGCATATTTTCAGAGTAAAAAAGGTGGTTTAGCAGCATGGGAGCCAGTGAAAGCCCAATATTGGTTGGAAGTAAGAATTATGTCATGTCATACAAATTACACTCAGGTCTCAAATAAAAGAAATTCATAATGCCAAGTCATGGGAAATTTTCAAATTATTGTCAAATCCCCATAGACCTAAGGGTAAGAGATAGCGATTTCTCAAGACTTGGTAGTATTGATTTATCTTTCTTGGGACTTGTGTGTAATTTCCCCAGTGATGAACAAAATTAATTAAAATATTTGTTTGGATTGTGATCATGATCAGGTGTTGAATCCCACAGAATTTTTTGAAGACATTGTAGTGGAACATGAATATGTAGAATGTACTGGATCAGCAATTCAAGCATTAGTGCTATTCTCAAAGTTATATCCAACACATAGAAAGAACGAGATTAAAAGTTTTATTGAGAAAGCTGTGAGGTTTCTTGAAGAGACACAAACAGAAGAAGGTGCATGGTATGGCAATTGGGGTGTTTGCTTCATTTATGGGACTTGGTTTGCGTTAGGAGGCCTTGTTGCTGCTGGTAACACTTACAATAACTGTCTCGCCATTCGTAAATCTGTGAATTTTCTTCTCACTTCACAAAGGGATGATGGTGGTTGGGGAGAGAGCTATCTTTCATGTCCCAAAAAGGTAAATCTTTGCACGTATATATATATATATATAATTTCTGATTTTTAATATAAAAGTTAAATAACGGATATTGAATAAATTAGTTAAATTGGTTATTTCTAAACGAATGTGTATTAATTTTTCTAAAATACTCTATTTAATCATATGTATTAAAACTATCCTTTTATGGAAACATACTTAATACTTATAATCAATTAGATACGTTGGATTAACAAATTATAGATTTAGGTGATTGGGCTTCTTTCCCATTTCTTTTCCTCCACTTCCTCTCCACCACCCATTTCAACATCCTTTGGATCAAATGTTAAACGGTTAGGATTTAACATTTTATAAATCAATTTTTTTAAAAGATTGTTTCTTAATTACATTTCTATATTATTTAGATCAAGTTTTCACAGTTTGAATTTATTCATTTATTTTTCATAATAATTATTTGGTCTAAGTGTTGAGATGGATAATAGAGAAGTGAAGGGGAAAATAAATGTATAGAAGCCAAATATAAATTTGATAGATAAAGTAGATTGATATCTTATATTTAAATTTAAAAAGTACCCATTGTCTAACTTTTATACTTAAGATTGAATGAAATATATTGAAGTGCAGTTTTTGTTAGTTTTTAAGCATGTTAATATATGAATTTTTTTTTCAGATTCTGTGTAATTAGAATGAGATAAGTATTTACATTAATTAATAATATTTTATGGGAAGAAAGACATATAAAGATCATAAAAAATGAGAACCTAAGACAGTCCATTATGAGCTTTCCAAGGATTATTTTGAAAATAGATTTTCTTTTTCGTGATATGACTAAAATGCCTTCAGTAATTAAAATGAGTTATTAAATTGATATTTAATAAGTTGAAATTGTACTTGTTAAACTGTTATACATTTCATTTTTTAAGTCAAAGGTATTTATATAATTTTTCTAGAAAAATCACTTACAAATTATTAGTCTCTAAGGAGTCCACAATGATTAGGCTATTTCGGGGTTTGAATTGAGATTTACGAATTTGGGGAGATTTTTTTTGTCTCTACCTATATAAGTAGGTCCCCAATTAATTTCCTTGCTAGAATATAAGGCAGAGCATAGAAACCAATATGCAACAATTTTAGTAATGTATTCATGGTTTCTATGTTGAACAATATCTGTGCATTGGGGATATATATATATATATATATATAGGAGAGCAAAATGGTTCTCAAATATTCTATAGGGCTTATGTGTACAATGAATGAGAAAATATCTACTCTATTTATTAGGCTTTAGTTTTGAGTGTATGGGCCTATGAGTAGCTCTATGGGTGGTTTCTGGTCATGGGCCTTCTGTTGTGCTAACATCCCCCAACAAGTCAAAAGGTATAGAGTGGACATTTGGACTCGTCGTAAGTAGAGAAAGAGATGATTAACCAAGGGCTTGATTAAAATGTTAGCAAGTTGATCTTGTGAGGAGACTACAGCAATACGAAGAGACTTGGCCGCAACTCGTTCCCACACAAAGTGATAGTCCATATCGATATGCGTTGGCACGGGAGTGAAAGACAGGATTGGCAGCAAGATATGTGGCACTGAGGTTGTCATCGTATAGTGCAAGTGAGGATGAAAGATTAATAATATGTGATTCACTAAGCAGATTTTGAACCCACATGAACTCACTGGTTGCATTGGCAAGAGAGCGATATATATTCTGCTTCTATGCTGGATCTAGATATACTAGGCTGCTTCTTGGAACTCCAAGAGATTGGATTAGGCCCAAGAAATATCACAATGACGGCAATAGAATGAGCATCAAGAGGACAACCACCTCAATCAACATCAGAGTAAGCTTCAAGGATGTCAACAACCAGGGAGGTAGAAAAGGAAAATAAACAAAGATGACTAGATTGCTTGATGTGAAGACCAAGATGGTAAGTACCACAAAGGTAACGGAGAATTCATTTGACAGCAACCTAGTGGTGTTCTTTGGGATTGTGCATGAATTGACAAACACGATGAATAGCAAAGGAGAGATCTAGACGAGTGAAGGACAAATGCTTCGGTAAAGTTTGGGATCGGGAAATCAAGATCATAGGCACTGAGTTTAGTATTGACAACCATAGGGGAAGCCATCATATGAGCATGTAACATGTTGGTCTTGCTTAGGAGATCCAAGATGTATCCTTTTTTAGACAAAATGATTCCATTAGTGGTGTTATGAACCTCGACACCTAGAAAAGAAGTTAAAGGACCAAGTTCTTTTATGGGAAAAGAGTTGTTGAGGGTAGGGATGGGAATGCGGGCTGGCCTGCGCAGGTTGGCGGGCTGGGCAGGCCAACCCGCCAATTGGCGAGCTGGGAATTCCCAACCCAAGCTCGCCACGGCGGGTTGGCATTTTTTTTCTTTTATTTTTCTATAAAATTAATTTTTTCCATTTTTATTCAATATTTTCTTATAAGATTGCATAATTTTATGATTATTTTTCCAATCATATCAATAAGTGTTCAATAATTTCTTAAAATAGAATTTAATATTACTTTTTTCTTTGTAAAAATATTGGGATTGAAAAAAAGAAAAAATTATGTATAAAAAATAATTTTTTTAAAAAAATAAAAAAGCGGGTTAGACGGGTTGGCTCGCCAACCCGCGGGTTAGAGGTGGCGGCCTGGCAGGTTGAGCCCGAGGACCCAACCCGTATTCCCATCTCTAGTTGAGGGTTCGAATGAGATTACTGATAGCAGAGGTAGACGATCCAGTGATAAGAATGTCATCAACATATGAGCACAAGTATATGAGAGTTGCTAGTGTTGAAAATAAGAGGGAGGAGTCAGATTGGGAGGGATGAAAGCCCAAATTAATTAATTGCGAGCTGAGGCATGAGAACCATGCTCGAGAGCATGTTTGAGGCCATAGAGAGACTGATTGAGCTTGCAGACATAATTAGGATGGTCTGGGTGAACGAAGCCAGGGGGCTAAACCATGAAAACATCTTTATCAAGAGAACCATGGAGAAAGGCACTATGCACATCTATTTGCTTTAAAGACAACCCACAAGAGACAGCAAGCAAAAAAAATCATATGAACTATAATTGGTTTAACCACTGGAGAGAATATTTCAAAGTAGCAATCTCACACCAATTTGACTTCAAGTTGTAGCGGTTTTGTTCAATGAAAACAACTACTATGTTCTTTCCCCCCGTTAGCTGAGTGAAAGAGCAGCAAGTCTGTTGCAATTTGACTAATAACTGCTAATATAGTAGTCATTTATTGAACCGATACAAATTAACCGTTGCAAAATGGTATTTTTTCTGTAGTGTGAGATAGTTGTCGTAAGTGAGTTTGACATAGAGGAAATGAGAGAAATTGGAAGATTGAGATGGTGTTATGTAGGTAGTGAGGATGTAAGTGGTTGCAGAGGAAGAGTGGGAAGGATTTTTGCTAGGATTAGCCATCGATGACAGCTGTTCCACTCTGATACCATGCTAGAGCATAATAAATGAGGCAGAGTAGAGAAACAAATATGCAAAGATATTCAGTAATGCATTCATGGTTTCTATGTTGAGCAGTATCTGTACATTGAGATATATATAGGAGAGCAAAATGGTTCTTGAATATTCTATAAGGCTGATGTGTACAATGAATGAGCAAATATCTACTCTATTTATTGGTTTTAGTTCTGAGTGTATGGGCCTGTGAGTAACTCTATGGGTAGTGTCCGGTGATGGGCCTTTTGTTGTGCTAACATTCCTCAACTTATGTTCTTCTTTATAAATGTGCAGAAATATAGTCCACTTGAAGGTAATAGGTCAAAT
Organism: Vachellia pachyceras; assembly: GCA_025593235.1. Taxonomy (NCBI): domain Eukaryota; kingdom Viridiplantae; phylum Streptophyta; class Magnoliopsida; order Fabales; family Fabaceae; genus Vachellia; species Vachellia pachyceras. Next base: position 10,034 of record JANTPZ010000091.1, on the reverse strand, counting down.
GTAGTACATACAGCTTGGGCTATGATGGGTTTAATGCTTGCTGGACAGGTGATTTATCACTTTAAATCTTTTGTACGAATTGCAGTTTGAGCTTTTTATTTGTAATTACATTCAAAGAAAAGAGTCTGAAATCAAATTTTACATCTCTGTGTGTGTGTTGTGGAAGGCTGAGAGAGATTCAACGCCTCTCCATGGTGGAGCAAGAGTCCTAGTCAATGCTCAATTGGAGAATGGAGATTGGCCCCAACAAGTGGGTACCTTTTGATTACTAATTAATTACTTTGGAATACTTTATTTATTTTATCTAACTTATTACATTTATTAGCCAATTAATCAATGGTGGAATATGTATAAATTGGATATAATGGTTATTATGACTTTATTATTTTCAGGAAATCACTGGGGTATTCATGAAGAATTGCATGCTTCATTATCCAATGTATAGAAATATTTTCCCTCTTTGGGCTCTAGCTGAATATCGCAGGCGTGTTACGTTGCTTTCCAAAGTCCAATAAATAAATTATATCAATTGTAATAAACATGAACACAAACTCTGCTTTCCAAAGTTCAATCAATAAATTGTATATATGTTTATTTCTTGTTTATATATGCTGATGATGAGAGCATTATATTTTCATGTCTTTGTGAAAACATTTGTGCGTATATACATCTACATATGCATTTAAGCACCTGTGCTTGTGATTTTTTTAAAAATAAAAATGGCTTGAGTGGTTCAAATAATTACCTTTCTATTCAACAAATTTCTTAGAGATGGGTTTCTAAGGGTAACAAACAAACAATTATGCAATAACTAGAAATATTATGCTTACGACTTATTTAAGATATAAACGCAGTGATAGTGATGACAATTCATATATGATATGTGCTAGATCAGTCATCAAATTTTTTATATAATCTCAACAGAGAGACTATCGGTGAATGCATCTAATGCAATGGAAGGCTGCAAAGGCGTCTTCGCTTAGTGATAATGCAATTGCAAAGAACTGACATATATTGTAATTTTCAACTTTTTCAAGCTTAAGCTGTTTGACTTGTAGATCCTTTTCGAATCATGAACCTAAGCAGTTGAAATACAATGTTGGGATTTAAGTGGTAAACCCTTGAAATATTTGATAGGAAGCTTGAATAAAGAAGGAGGAACTTCAATGAAAGGAAATTTTTATTTGAAACCGAAGAGATGAGATATACTAACTTTTGTATTTCTCTCACACTCAAGTTCCTCACTTACACACACTTTGCTTTATTCTCTTAACTCACTCAATTCACCTCATAATCACCCACACACCACATATTTATACTCTTTGACCTCCTTAATGAACAGAGGAGATCATTTTGATCTTATGGCTTACATTTTGCATCTAGAAAATTCTCTACAAACCTAGAAATATCATACACATTCTAGATCTTTCTACGCTATTCTAGAATAGACTAATTTCCATAAGCTTCCACAACCTTCCAGAACCTTCCAGAGGCTTCCACAACATTCCAGAACCTTCTACAGGCTTCAACAACATTCTAGAATCTTCTAGAATATTCTAGAGCCTTCCATGAATTCCAGAATATTTTGGGGGGAGTTGTTGATTATTTAATATTCCCCCCTCAACAACTACTCTCTTGATCTTTTATCATTACGCATTGCTTCATAAAAGCTTCAACCTTCACTCCCCTAATAAGTGATTTAGTAAACATATCTGCTACTTGATCTTTAGTGTTAATGGATTGCATCTCTATTTCTCCTCATAGTACATTCGCTCTAATATAATAGTAGTATACCTCTATATGTTTTGTGCGTGCATGAAACACCAGGTTTTTCGTAAGTTGAATGGTGGACTGATTGTCGCAGTGTAACTTTACCAAATAATTTGTTTATTGATGCAAATCTCCCATCAACTGGATCAACCAATTGCTTTCTTGTGCTGCCATTGTTGTAGCTCTATACTTTGCTTTAGTACTTGACAGTGATACTATTGGTTGCCTTTTACTCATCCACAAGATAGCTCTAGATCTAAGGCTAAAGACATACCTGATAGTTGAGCGCCTTGTGTCACGGTCTCAAGCATAATTAGCATTATAGTATCCTTGCAATCTGCATGCATTTCTTGTATAAAATGCCATAATTAATAGTACCTTTGACGTACCTTAATATCCGTCACACTCCTTCTAGATGTGGTTTCCTTGGTTACTGCATGAATCGACTAATTACTCTAACTGCATAAGCTGTGACAGGCCTTGTTAGAGTGAGGTAGATAAGACTACCTACTAGCTGCCTATACATAGTTACATCTTCTAGTATTTTGTCTTATTCTGAGCATAGTTTCGTATTAGGCTTTAGCGGTGTTGAGATAGACTTACATTCAAGCATTCAAAACTTTTGCAGCAGGTCTCTTGCATATTTATGCTGGCACAAGAATATTCCTTCCTCGGTGTAATCTACTTCAAGGCCCTAGAAATGTCTTAACTCACCCAAGTTCCTTCATTTGGAATTGTACATATATCTCTTGTTCGAGTAATCTCTTCGTTGTCATCTATGTATACTAGTACTATTGATAACTTTCCATATTAAGCTTTCACAAATAAGCTTGAGTCTGCTGGAGCTATATTGTAGCTACTTGTTGTTAGAAATTCTGCAATTTTTCGAACCAAGCTCTCAGTGCTTGCTTTAAGCAATAAAGGGACTTCTTTAATTTGCAGACATAATTTAGATGTTCTTTACTCTTAAAGCTTCCCGGTTGCTCCATATATATTTCCTGATCTAATTCTCTATGCAGAAAAGCATTCCTCAAATCTATTTGCCAAAGCTTCCAATTCTTGCTTGCAGCAAGCGCAACTAAAACTCTTACTGTGGTCATGCCGAAGGTTTCATCATAATCAAGCCCATATTGTTGAGAGAACCCACATGCCATCAATCTTGCCTTGTACATGTCAATTAACCCATCAGGCTTTGTCTTTAGCTTATAAACCCATTTGCACAATGAGTTTTATATCTTTCACGTTAGGCACCAACTCCCATGTCTCATTTTGCTTTAGAGCATGGATTTCTTCTTCCATGGCTTGCCCACTTCTTATATCTTCATATGTACTTGGTTCTCAAATGTCTTCAACTAAAGTTGCATTAGCATATTTAGGGCCCGTTCGGGGTGGTACTGAGTTTTTGGTTTTTGGTTTTAAAATGCAATTTTGAAAACAAAACGTGTTCGGCTAAAATGGGGTTGAGTTGGTTTTTAACACAATTTCAAAACAGATTTTATCTAGATTTGAAAACCATAAAAAATGGTTTTCGGATTTTAGTTTTAGTTTTGAAAAATTTATTACCCTTCCCAACGACATTTCTCTTTCCCTCTTCATCATCTCTCACTCAACCGTCATAACCTTCCCAGCCCCCCAATTTTGCCTCTCCCACTCCCAACTTTGGCTCCGGTTCCGCCCCTCCAAATCCGATTCCACCTTGTTTGAATCCTACTCCTCCTCTACCATTGGCACCTGCAACAAATCCAAGCCCACCCATACCAACTGAATCGATAACGAATCCAGTCTTCGTCTGACTCTAACCCCAATCATCGTCCTGCCTTTATTACAGGCGGCGGGTTGGCTCTAGTCCGCCACGCCTTTTTTTAAAATTTTTTATTTTAAAAATAATATTATATATTATTCTTACCTTTTTCATCTCAATATTTTTTTCAAAGTATGATAAATAATACTTAATACATTCAAAAATAGTATATAATATTTTATTTTTCATATCAACTTTCTATAATATTATATTTAAAATTATAACAACACATTAATATTTATATTTTTGTTTTAAAACATGAAAAAAAGTCATTATTGAAAAATTTATTTTTTATAATTATTTTATTTTTTATTTTTATTATTTTTTCATCATTTGATGGTAGCATAGTTGATTTGACCTATTTTGTCTATTTCTAATTCACAACACATTTTTCAAATTGGAAACCAAAAAATGTAAAACGAAAAACTAAAAACAAAACTAGTTTCTGTTTTTAAAAATTTTGAAACTTAAAATTCAAAACCATCCCGAACGGGGCCTTAGGATTTGGTTTACGTACCCATGTTGATTTTCGTAATGGACGTGCTTGATCTTCTTCTTCATATCGACTTGTCACTTCCTTATCTAGGGATGAGTGATGCATTCATGTATGTCATGGGCTTTTTTAGGATGCTTTGGTAAACTTTGATCTTCTTCTGTAGACTGCTGATTTTAGTCTCTTGTTGTTCTTTCACATTTACTTTTAATTCTTCTAATTCTTGAGAGTCTGGTAGATTAATCTCCTGTGATGACTGCAATGAAGATGCTTCATCAAATACCATATTCCTTGAGATGCAACAGTGCCCAGTTATTGCATCACAGCACCTCCATCCTTTTCATTCATTATCACAGCCCACGAATATGCATTGCACTGTTTTCTTCCCAAACTTGCTTTGTTGATGATCAGGAACAAATACATAGCGTACATATCTGAATACTCTGAAATGATTCACCGTGGGGCCAGTCTTCCACAAATTCTCAAATGGTGAAATAAACTTGAGTCTTGCTTAAGGCAGTCTATTTGTCACATATACAATAGTTTTCATGCATTCTGTCCAGAATCTTGCTGGTACATTCTTAGTATTGAGCATGTTCCTGCACGTCTCTGCTTCTTTCCTTCAACAACTCCATTTTGTTGTGATGTATAAGGACATGTTAATTGACGTCGTTCTTACTTTCCCTCAAAAAATTATAGAACTCATATGAGGTATATTCACCTCCGTTGTCAGTCTATAGGCATTGAACTTTCTATCTTGTCTCACTTTCGGCCATCATCTTGAATTCTTTAAACTTTTCGAAGGCTTCAAATTTTTCTTTCAGAAACAAAGCCCAGACGTATCTAGAATAATCATCGATGAAGGTAATAATGTAACGATAACCACTCACTGATGCTTGCTTTATTGGCCCAAATACGTCTAAGTGAACTAATTGAAGTGGTATATGTGATTGAAATTTTGAATCATCATAAGGAAGTTGATATTCCTTACTATACTTGCAGCTAGCACATATAATGCCGTCTCTTACTTCCAACTGAGGGAGACCTTTCAACAGTGATTTCTTCATCATCACCTTGAGCTTACTATAACTAACATGTCCAAGACTTGCATGCCATAGATATATAGTCTCATTCTTCCTTGTCTTATCCGCATACACTGCTTCTGCTAACATTACGAATATTGACTCACATCGTGGCCTTTCCATAACCAGTGTCCTGATCACCTTTAAACTTTTGTAAATTTTGACGTCTTTTGGCCTAAACGATACATAATTTTTTGAATCGATGAGCTTAGCTACGGAAAGCAAATTCTTCTTCATACTATTCACATTATATACATTATCTAACTACACTGGATGAGGATTGTGACGAGGCACTATCTCAGTTTTACTGACATGTATAATCGGCAACTTAGCATTATTAGCGGTCACCACCATTCTCTTCCCTTTGCATTCTGTTGTGCTTGATAATTTCTTCCAGTCTCTAGTCATATGATTGGAGCAACATGAATCTACAATCCAATCATTTTCATAATCAATCAATTTATGACTCACCGTGAGAAATGTTGTCTCATTTGGTTCTATGACACAAGAAGCTGCTATCTCAACTTTTTCTTGATGATCTTCAAACAATATTTCTTTTTCAATGGTGCATAATGCTTGGAAATCCCATTCTTCTTCATTATCATTCTTATGACTGGAGGTAGCAACATTTCCTTCAACTTTCTTTAACCAGCAATCATGAGCAAAGTGACCTTTCTTCTCACAGTTGTAGCACTGGCCATTCTTCTGGAAGCTCTTCTTCTCATTACGTTTATCTTGATCTTGACATGCTCCCCCTTGTTGTGAAGCTCCTTTATCTTGTCTCTGTTGGCAATTATCTGGTCTCTCTGTTTTATCCCTTCCTGACCAGATCCTGTAGAGTGACATCCTTTGTTACGAGAATTCCCCTTTTTGTTTATAGAGCCTTCTCATCATTCTTAATCCTGTCATTTGTTTGGCCAACTCTTCTTAATTGGCCAAAAATTCTCTAACTCAACTAAAGTTGGTTCTATGACCCAACCTTTAATAGCAGCGATAAGACCATTAAATTCCGGTTGTAGGCCGTGAATTATAATCCGCCTCATTCTTTTTAGATATTTTACTTTCCAAATCTAAGTTTGATATCTTAATCACATGGAGATTTCACTTTTCTAAAATACTGACTCACCGACAAATCATGTTGAGAGAGTCCCATTAACTCATTCTCCAACCTTTAAAGTTTCACATTATTTGCTCTTGTGAAAAGTGTCTCAAGTGGGTCCCAAGCTTCCTTCGGCGTCTTTACGTCTTATATATGTTGAAGAAAATCATCTTCAACGGTCGCTGATAAGGCAAACATTGCCTTTCCTGCCTTCACATTCCATTTGCTAAGTTCTTCAGGACTTGTTGGTTGTGTGGTATTACTACAACCAATATCCCAAAGTTCTTGCCTAAGCAAGTAAAATTTCATATGAGTAGACCAAGTCTTATAATTATTCTGATTTAAGTTCTTGCACCGGCAGAATCTTGAGATAATCTCGACTTCAACGGCCTTTCGTTAAAATGCTCGAGCTACAGCAACAACTCCTGAACAACCCAGCTACTCCCGTAGACCTGGTCTACTCTTAAAATTTCATACCATTTGTTGGGATTTAAGTTATAGACCCTTGAAATATTTGATAGAAAGCTTGAATAAAGAAGGAGGAACTTCAATGAAAGGAAATTTTTATTTGAAGCCAAAGAGATGAGTACACTAACTTTTGTATTTCTCTCACACTCAAGTTCCTCACTTACACACACTTTGCTTTATTCTCTCAACTCACTCAATTCATCTCATACTCACCCACACACCACATATTTATACTCTTCAACCTTCTCAATGAACGGAGGAGATCATTTTGATCCTACAACTTACATTTTGCATATAGGAAATTCTATACAAACCTAGAAATATTATACATGTTCTAGATCTTTTATACTATTCTAGAATAGGCTAGTCTTCATAAGCTTCCAGAACCTTTTAAAGGCTTCCACCACATTCCAAAACCTTCTAGAGGCTTCAACAACATTCTAGAACCTTCTAAAATATTCTAGAGCCTTTCATAATATTCCAGAACACTCCAGGGGAGAGTTGTTGATTATTTAATATACAATGATGTTAGCGCTTGATCTGTGGCAATAGAAGGTTGGAAAGTTGTAAAGCATTTATACTTTTTGTTCATGTGAAGTTGATATTACAGTTGTAAAGCAGTTCTGTTGTAGTTCAAGCTGGTTGCTCACTTCGTAATGAGTTAGTGTACTTTTATCCCTTAAATTAAAGCAAGGTGTAAGTAGAATTTGTCTCTGAACAGCAATACTCTTCCCCAACTGCTTTACATTACTAGTGATGGCACTAAACTGAACCTTTGTAAATGTCTATCCACTAAAATACAGAGTTAATGAATTTAAATTCTAGTACATCTTTTTTATATTATCTTTACCATGTTATAATCATAACCAGGAGATAGGGTTGGGAAAACGGGTTGGGCTTGCGGACCCAAATCGCCAACCCGCCTAACACTGCCAGCCCGCCAACCCGCCATTTTAATTTTTTTTAAAAAATACATATTATATATATTTTCTTATCTTTTTTCATCCCAATATTTTTTTACAAAGAAAAAAGTAATATTAAACTCTATTTTTAGGAAATTATTGAACACTTATTGATAAGATTGGAAAGAGGATCATGAAAATATACAATCTTATAGAAAAAAAATTGGGTAAAAAATAGAAAAAAAAATTTTTTTGTAAAAAAAATTAAAATAAAAATGCTGGTGGGCTCAGGCTAAGGATTCCCAACCCGTCAACCCGTGCCGGCCAGGCCGCAACCCGCGGGCTGGCCCGTATTCCCATCTCTACCAGGAGAGTCCCCGTGAATTGTGAGAATTTTGGGTTGAAGTCTCACTACTTTCAAGGTTATAACCAGATTTAGTTGAGTTAATTTTTTAGAGATTAAAGAAGTTAGATAAATTAATATATCCATCGTTTTTTTAAAAACTGTTCTGCCTAACTTATAAATTAATATATGATAATTGACGAGGGGTGGGGGAGAGGAAGGAGAAGGGGAGAGAGAGGAGAGATTGTGAAGGGAAGAGGAGTGGTTCGGTGGGGTTTAAATGGGGAGGGGTGAATATTTAATCAAACCTTTGTGGGCACAAGAATCGAGTTGGCAAAATTTTTATTTCCCATTATTGTCAAATAGGGTAACTCTGAGGTGTAAGTGAAAATGATAAAAATATAGAAAACATAAAAAAGATAAGGGACTAAATCATTGGTTAAATAAAAATTTAGGGATGGAGTCATATTGAGTCATATTAAGGGATGTAATATAAATGAGTTAAAATTGAAGGATTAAATATCAGTTTCCCTATTCAAAAATATAAAAAACAAAAAGGTACCGTCATGGATCTGAAAATAATATATCTAAGAAACGAAAAGTCTTGAAAAAAACGACATTTTGGAAACGTTTAAACCGGATAGAGATTTTTCATAGAACATTGTAAGAATAACTTTAAACCTAAATTAAATGGAAACAAATCAACTGAATAGAGATTTTTGCAGAAATTTCAACCTTGGCGTCCCTGTAATTTCCAGTTTGTCCAAAAGCAAGAAAAAAAAGAAGGGGCCATATATATACATGTAACCTAACAATATTTTATTTGGAATACTCAACATAAGTTAATACTTTTTAAAGAAAACTTTTTAATATCAGCTCCCAAATATTGGATAAAGAAACTTTCTAACCTTAATATGACTCAATATTAAAAAAACATGATAATATGATGTCATCTACATGAATACTTCTTTCAAAAATACTTCTCACTTCACTGAAATTGAATACATAAACATAGAGATAAGATTTATAATAAATAATTAAGGTATTAAAAATATCTTACAATCCATGCAAACATATAAAATAAATTAACTATGATTACCTCAACTCCAAGATACTTATAAGCTCAAATCACAAAACATCAACCACAATCAAATTAATCTACACACTAATGTAGATACAAATTTAATATATATAATTAAATAATCAACTTGATTATCTACATTTAAAGTCTTGAAATGATCATTTAAAATTCATAATCCTCAATAAATTTTCAGTTATTTAATTTAACCTAAAATTTAATTATTCCCCTCAACCAAAAAACTTGATTAATGGGCAGATCAACTTCAATTGCACAATTCCCCAATTTAAAGTTTAATATTTCAAACATAAAACTGTTAAATTATATATCATTAATTTATTAAACATCATAAACTGATTAACACTTTAAGAATATATTTAATAACACTAGTAAATCATTCAACTTAAACATAATAGGTGAAAATAATCTATGTAGAATAAATTTTAAAATGTTTAAATCGAATATTTACTTTAAATTATAACAACAGACAAATTATAAATTCAAGTCAAGGAAAAATTAACAATTACTTCCTATTTACCTTCGTTAGACAGTTATTGATAAAATATATCTTTATCTCAAATCTTAATCCTAAATTTTCGTCTGATAAGTAAGATATTACTACTATTAAAAGAAGAAAATTATTTAGAAAAACTATCATAAAGGAAGTTAATTAAAAAGTAGTTTTAAGTACATAATTGATCTCAAAATTAAATCCTACACTCTAGAGCTGCAGCCAACGCCATCTTAGGAAAGAGGAGAGAAAGTGATCTATGTCGTTTTAAACCAAATTTATTACTTAGAATTATGTAGTCAGTGGCATAATCCTAAGGTCGATCTCAAAGGAGCTTTAATGTCTCAAGGTAATTAATTAGCAAATTAATTCACAAGAATCAGGAGCAAGTGGTTTTATCATCACAAATCTGAATCAAAAACAATTATCATCTAAACTAATGTTTATTTTAATTTTCTTATTTTCTTGAATTGCAAAGCAACAGGCT